>BTHU01000006.1:71070854-71270854 GCA_036184795.1 Tokudaia tokunoshimensis | reverse complement strand
CCCAAGCCCTTCTGCCTTGGGTTTCCTAGGTTCCCGGGTCCTCAAGATTAGTTTCATGGGGTCTGCTGCCTGCAATCGAACCCTGAAAGCAGATGTCAGCCATGCAGAGTAAACGCAGATTCAGAGTCGGTCACTTGGCCTTGTCTTATGGAGGAGGCTACAATGCATCTCTCGATCTATGAGCTGCGTTCCCTTCCTTCTCTCATATCTGTGTCTGCCTCCTGAGCGTTGGGATTAAAGGCGTGTGCTATCACAGCCCGCTCATATTCTGCTTCTGTAAAATGGAGATAATAAAAAGTAGACTAACATCTTTTCAGCACTTACGATACCCAAACCCTTAGCTATTTAACAGCCTATCTCACTTAAGTCTCATGTTTCGCCTCCTCCTTTTTAACGGCAACGGGGCCTTATCATGTCCCAAAACTCAGTACCTTCCTGCCTCAGGCTCCCACATGCTGAGATTACACTGGTGTCCTACCATGTTCACTGCTGGGTCAGCATTTGTGATTCAAATCCTGGTGGCTAGAGTTCAGTCCTTACCCACCCACCCTCTGGCCTTTGCTATATAGCAAGAATAGATCTTATAATCAAGGATATATACAATTTATAATGCCTTGAATACATATTATTTATCTACACATTCCAAATGGAATGCTTTGTCAGAGGGCATCATCAGAGAAACAAACTTAAGGAATTCTCTGACAGTGTCACGTGCTTGTGGCAGAGAAAATTATGAATATCTAACCAAAAGGCTGGTGGATGAGATTGTGGCACATCCGATATGGTGCAGAAGTGAGCCTTTCTCTGTTAACAATATTCATCAGGTAGAAATATTCATAAATGGCCATTTTTGAAGACTTGTAAAACAGTACGTAGGCCAAGATGCTACTTGGACTTTCAAAAGAACAATTCGTAGAGGCAAAAAAAAAAAAGAGAAGAAAATGGTACGTCAGATACCAGGGTCAGAGAGATGGCTCGGCCAATAAAGCGCTTGGTAAAAAAGGCAGGTGGAGCTGAGCTTGGATCCCCAGAACCCACAATAAAAACTCACAGCATGGTGGCATGTGTCTACAACCCTACTGCCAGGGAGAAAGGCAGGCAGGTTTGCCCAGGGTCTGCTGGCCAACTGGTCTACTTGAACTGGTGGAGCTCTGAGTAAGAGAGCTCTCCCAAAGAGCAAAGGGGAGAATGACTGGAAGACATCTAGTGTGAATACACAGACACACACACATACACACACACACACACACCTTCTATAAGCTATGAAAATAAAATAATTCGATTAGATATTTAAATCAAGGGCAGCGGTACCAACCTACACAGCCGTCTTCTGAGTTTGATTTATGGAGAGGGTACCTAGAAAAGAAAACAAAATGCATATATATTACTAGAGGGCCTTGGTTTTATGGGATGTTCACTGAAACCTTCCTAACCTGTTGGACCCTTGGCCCAACAGTGCTTAACAGAGCCCGGGGGAATCTTTACAGCTACTCTTTCCCATCTATCTGCTGAGGTCCTAGAAAATGGGTACCATTTGTCAATACTGATTAATAAGAGACCCAGTCTAGGACAGGATTTGTATATGGGTGTCACTACAGATTGTCTGTCTGTGAGCTCATCACTGGTTAAGCTCTCGCCACCGGGGCATCTATAGGGTAAGCGAGAAAGAATAAGTACATTACAACGACCACGTCAATGCCACAGCACGGTGACTGCCGGAAAAAAGGATCATGTACACTGGGAAGGTGGGAGATGCGGTCAAAATGAGACTTGACGCCCTAGTGGTGGGGCAGCCAGTAGAGAGCTCCTGTAGTTGGTGCTGCCCAACTGGCCAGGGTGACAGTTGGTTTTGCCAGATCTTGTAACACTCAAAAATCAAGCCAGAAATCTGCCAGTGAGGGCTTCACGCTTTTAAGTCACAGTGGATTTTTTAAAATGGATCCAAGTTAATCAACCTGTGTCTGTTTGACATCCCACCTTGAACCAGGCTGTCATCGTGAGACAGCAGACCCAGGTAACCCCAGGTAATGTGGAATAGAAACGGCCTAAAACCAGTGAGTGAGGCGCTTCTCTGGGAAGCACTCAGACAACACCAACTCAAAGCATGATAGCAGGAAAAGCAGAGAATATTAACATGGGGGTGGGGGCAGGGCAGGACAAGTAGAGATCTGATCAAAATCCTCATTTGCTGGGTACAAACCCTAGAGGACAATGTTGGTGCCCTGGGGCATGCCAAAGAGCCTGTATCAGAACAGAAGTTGGGCGCTTAGAGATTTCACACTCAAATCTTCTCTCCAAGTTCACTGCCAAAAAAGAAGATTAAAAAGATGCTTGGCTAAACACTGTAGCTACTGTCCGGATGCTTAGAAAGCCAGTTGTGATGCAGGGTATTGAGAGATAAGACCGAGAATAGTCAGAGGAAGAGTGGCAGAACCTTTAAACACCTAACAGAGACCTTGCAGGTACAGGGACCCCAAGAATTTAAGGTGCAGAATGGAGGGGGGGTTCTCATGCAGTTCCCCCCTCTCCACCCCCATGACGGAGGCACTGATTAGATGTACAGGCATTGATGGTGATTGGCGGGTTGGTACCCAGAGCCTGTGAGCAACATAATACTTCACATCTGAGAGGCGAGCACAGTTTCTGACTGGCACAAAACCCCGAAAGAACTCCACGATCAACTAGGAAAGGTGCTAAAAACCAGACACAGGTGAAACCATTGCAGAAGTCAAGGACAAGAGCTAGACGTATTACTGCTCTGTCTTGGTCAGAGTTTCTATTCCTGAACAAAACATCATGACCAAGAAGTAAGTTGGGGAGGAAAGGGTTTATTCAGCTTACACTTCTACATTGCTGTTCATCACCAAAGGAAGTCAGAACTGGAACTCAAGCAGGTCAGGAAGCAGAAACTGATGCAGAGGTCATGGAGGGATGTTTCTTACTGGCTTGCTTCCCCTGCCTTGCTCAGCTTGCTTTCTTACCCAGGACTACCAGCCCAGGGATGGCACCACCTACAATGGACCTTCATCCCCTTGATCACCAACCTAGAAAATATCCCACAGCTGGATCTCATGGAGGCACTTCCCCAACTGAAGCTCCTTTCTCTGTGATAACTCCAGCCTATATCAAGTTGACACTCAAAACCAGCCAGTACATGCTCTTTCCCCTTTCTATCACACAGCACACACAAACACACCGACCCACCTACAGTAAGAAAACATACCTGACCACCACACTACGCCCCTCCCACAAAGTTCTAGAATCTACTCTTTTCTCTCCTCCTATGTACTGCAAAAATAAGAGATTCAGCTCACATCTACCTGAAAGGCTGCCAAGTGGTGTCCATTTTAAGTTCTATAAACATTCAGACAAAATGTATCTAGCAATATTACATCAGGGACAAAGGTATGGAGAAATGAGGTTTTTGGATAGAGAGAGGGTGTATGCATGCCGGGACAGAGATGTAGCTCAGTTGAGTGTCTGTCTAGCACACAGAGCCCTGGGTTTGACCCCCATCAGTGTGTCACAATGAGGGTAGCTGGTGTTCCTTTGCAATCTCAGCTCTTGGGAAGTGAAAGCAGGAGGGTCTACTACACCAAGAGTTCAAGGCCAGTCTGGAGTTGTCTCAAACAAGCAAACAAACAAGGAGGCATTCAAAGAGGACGGGGCAGTATCTGGTTGGTCTCGACTGGAGTGCAGGGTACAAGGAGATCAGTAAAACAGTTCTAGATATGGCTGTGAAAGTCCTCCCAGATAGTTAACTAAGGGGAAAGGCTCACCTACCTGAATATGGGTTTTACCATCTAATAGGCTGAGGCCCAGGTGGGCTAAAAAGGGGGAAGGAGAAAGTCTCCATGATCCATGGCTCCTGGGTAAGTCTCTATTTACCAGACACTGTGAGGTAAACACTGTTCTTACCGCATGACCCCTGCTCTCCGTACCACGGCATCTTACCTCACCTCAGTCCCAAAACATGCCAAAGCATGAGTCCTCTTAAGTTGTTTCCTCTCTGGTCCTTGTCACAATGGTGACACAATGATATACATCAGAAGCCAATAAAGCAGGGACAATTACATGCTCACGGCCACAGGTGAATTATGGGACCAACAAAGACTCTCAAGGCTGAGCCATCAGATGGCTAGCTGGCAGGAGAGGAAGGCAGGGAATCTTTCAGAGAAGGATCATCTTCGAGCTGTTCTTGACTCTTAGAATCTGAACGATACTGACCATTGCTCGGAAATATCCGAAGTACTGGTTAAAACCAGCACCAATGCGGTCCAGAACCTTCCAGCCATTTTTCCTTACCCTGAAAGAAATATGTTCTCAGGCAAACGGTCTGCAGAAATCTTTAACTCCTCTGATGACAGAGACTAGTAAATCTTAGTGGATTAAATGACTTTTAACTATCACTCTATTTATATTCCAATTTTATAGGAAGCTATGGTCCCCACAAGGGAAGGTAGATAGCTTGTTGCTCCGTGGTCATTTGGCAGCTCCCCAGGGATTACGCCAGGTGACCTGCTGTGGCCTGGTGGTCTTTGGAATGTATGCCTTCCCCTCTCTGGGTAGAACAAAGATCAATCATTTCAATCCTATCTTTGCTATTTTCAAAAGGCTCCTTTTTATCCCAAAGCTATCTTTCCATACTTTCAGCCAAATGCAAACGTTCAATGCCATTAAAAAAAAGCTTCCAAATTTGCCATTTAAGGAAAAGACTCGTTCTCACTGCTACCTAGACATTACAAAATGCGATCCTAGGCTCCACCCCAAAGCACAGACTTACAGCCCTTTGTTACTTTCATTAACTCTCTTCAAATTTGGGTAATTTTATCCTCCCGTTTGGCCATACCCTCGCTTCTTGCATTTCCCCCAGATCACCTGAAGATGGCACTGTGGATTCTTCTTTCAGTGGTGATCTAGAGCGTGGAATTTTGTTTTTAATTTTTCACAAGTTTACAACACACGGACTGGCTAGAGCCGGTGTCTAAGTGTGAGGTTCCTCGGTTCACCACCGCTCAAAAGAGAAAAGTGACACCATATGCATTTGCACATATGAACCTGCATGGCTGGCAGGGGAATGCAAAATGCCACACACAGAGAGACACATGCATGCATGCATGCTCTTGAGACCACTTCTAACAACCATCCTACAGGACCTGAAACTAACTATGTAACCATCCAAGTCTGGATGTCAGCAGGCAGGAGAGTCATCATCTCCTGGCCCTGTAGTCGAAGAAATCATCTCCAAAAAGGCCACCTCCAATCACAACTTCTTTGCAAGCCTGCACGGTGTGTCTGAGAGTGACAGGTCTAAAGGATGCTTGCTTAGCCCCCCCCCCGCCAACCCCCCTCCCCCGCCAGCACCATCATTGTCAAGGGAGTAAAATGGATGGGTACCAGGAAGCAATACTTAGTGTCTGTTATACTTTGAAGGTATTGCACCTAAAGTCTCAAGAAGTCTGGGGATGTGATTTCTTGTTTACAGGTTAAGAGTTCCCGGGTTCCAATCCTGGACAAGCCTGTCTTCTTTCTCCAGAAGTAAGCCAGAGTGAACATGTTTTCTTCAATAACTATGCTTAAGACACCCTACATTGCTAATATGTGAACATTTCTCCTTAAGACCCCTAAACTACTTCAGCTGTTTCTAAAGACAAAACTCATTTCAGAAAATTCCTAAATTAAGGAATTATTGGATTAAAAAAAACAAAAATCAAGGAAGCGAATCCTCAGAATTTGTCCCACGTCTTTCCTTCATCCAAGCATTTCCAACCATCCTTCCTTTTTTCCATCCGCTCTGTACGCATTCAGATCCCGGGCACTCTCTGGGGCACAGGAAGACTGGGTGAAGGGGAAGGTGAGGCATTGTGCTTTGGGGTTGGGGTAGAGAGGCAGGAAGAGCTGCTGAGTCAGCAGGGAGGGGTGGGGGTGTGGTCAGGGTGGGAGTGGGGGGAGGAGTATGGACAGGTGTAGGAGATCTCCTGGAGAGGTAGGCTTCAAGTAGAGTGGGGGGTCACTGTGACATTCACACCCCAGTGATGGGGAAGAACACAGGGCGGAAGTGAAGGAGGGTCTCCAAGAGTCTACCTTGGGCCAGCGGCATCGGGTGGGGATATGAAAGGAAGAGGCGGGTGTGTATGTGAGACCAGAGATGCAGACAAAAGCTTAATAGATATTACTCATATTATAAAACAATGGGGACGAAGGAGTATAAAACAGACAGGTGGGGGCTGGAGAGATGGATCAGTGGTGAAGAGCACCGACTGCGTTTCCAGAAGTCCTGAGTTCAATTCCCAGCAACCACATGGTGGCTCACAACCATCTGTAATGGGATCTGGTGTGTCTGAAGACAGCTGCAGTGTACCCATACACAATAAATAAATAAATAAATAAATAAATAAATAAATAAATCTTAAAAAAACAAAAAACATTGATACAGACAGGTGTTTTGGAGACCGAGTCCTGATTTTTAGGAATCAGAAAGAATTGAGGCCAGGCAGTGATATGTGGAAAAATTTGCCTAAAGAGAGACTAAATATGAGCTGGATGTTAAAACTCATCAATTTTTATAGTTACAGTGTTAGTGTCACATTCAGCGCACAGGATGTACACAGGCTACACTATTTTCTATGGAGTTTCTTGCATTAGCGAAGACATCCTCATTAAACCACCCACTGGAAGGATGACCAAACACAGGTCAAAATGTATTTATTCCCCAAGTCTCTGTAGAATTCACCCTTCAAAAATCAAGACTGTCGTGTAGATATTTCCAAGCTCAAGGGGCACAGAGATGCCCTACGTGATACCCAAGCCCAGCGCCTTCCAGCATCTCGTCCCTTTATTTCTCGCCTGTGCATGCAGGAAGGACTAGTCTACCACACTCCCAAGTTGGCTGCCCGTTTTGGTTTACCTAGGAGATGGACTTCAAGAGCACACTGGAATAGACTGGCCCTGTTCTGTCATAACTAGTGGACCGCTGCTCATGAGAACGGGAGATGCTATGTTTCCCATCCCAAAGCTGAATATACATTGATACATGAGAACTGTTTAGGGGACACTTGAGCTGACTGCAGGGATGTTGCGGGGACACAGTCTGGTCTGCAGACAGAAGAAAGGAGAATGACTGTAACATGTCCGACTCATTTCTTCTTGTAGCTAAGTATCCGAAGGTGCACCCGGGCAAAAACAACCCATCTTCTCATTTTCACATGTGGAGACCAGCATTTAGCAAAAAGCACAACAAAGGTTGGCATTCAAAGAAAGTCCTAAACTATACCTCATGTCAGGCTTTACGGTAACTAAACAAACAAACATACGTGCGTACATGCACAAATGCAGTTATAACCTAACTTATAAGAAGCAACATATGTTCTACATTACTTGAAACCTGGACTCACATCGATTCTTTTTATGGCGCAATAATCTTAGATCTTGGGATATAAAACGTCGGTGCTAATTTTCTCCCCGCTGAATTTTGAATCGGGGAATCTTGCTGTTCTCATTATTATCCAGCATCACCCCAGGCTAGCCCAAGTGCTCCCAAAGCTAGTCACCTGCTCCTCTGGAAATAGAAAAGGGACACGGCTGTGCTACAAAGTGGTAAGGTTGAGAGAGGGCCTTTGCTAGGTGTGTGACAGTTTGGGGCTCCACTCCCAGCATGAGAAAGGCAGAAGCAAGAATAGTGTTGAGTTCAAGACTAGCCTGGGTTATACAACTAGACTCTGCCTTAAAACACAGCTAGCTGATCTTAAAGAAAGCAATTTCCTTTCTCCTGAGCTACGTAAGTATAATTTATATTCTGCTTGGTAATATGTATGTATTAGACATGTGTGGGATTTTTAATGTTTTTATTTATTCTTTGAGAACTTATACAAGATTTTGTCAGATTCTTTTCCCTCCGAGGATGGGGCTTGCACTGGGGTGTGGTTGACATACCCAGTGTCAGTCCACTGGGCAACAACAACAACAACAAAAAACTGATTTTCTTTCTTTTCTCAGTGGTTATCAACTGTGATAGGCTCTTGGCTAGGGGTGGGACTTTGGGAATTTTTCTGAGACTGGGTTTCACATTCCATGGCTGGCTTCTATTTTGATATATAGCTGAAGACTGGCTTTGAATTTCTCATTTTTTTTTCTGACTCCATCTCCCTAAGCACTGAGACTGTAGGAAGGCACCACCCACCCCATATCATGCCAGGCAAACAATCTACAAACTGAGCCATCACTCCTGGCCTCTTGAATATTATCCTTAAGATATCAAATACATTTTTTATCTCATGAACATTCTTCTCTTTAATAGAAATTAACATGGAACAATATTCAGCTAATATCATCTACCACCTGCCATAAAAACTCAAGAGGTTACCCATTCGTCAGCTGCAGGGGCAAGACTGAAGTGAGGTCAAAGAGACAGTAAGGCCTGGGCGGAAAGGACAGGCTCACTTTCAAGGATGGGAAGAGACAAAGGCTGGCGCCCCCTAGTGCTCAGTCCTGCATACGTCTCTTGCTTTAGACCAAACCTGGTCCTTCCTAGTGGAAAGGCTGGATTTCATACACATCACAGCTCAGCCAGTTCTCCAACTGTGACTGAGAGTAACTCTCACACAGAGTCTAAAAACTCTATAGCTCTCCAGTACAAACAGTGACACCAGTCATATTTTACCAACCCAGTCAAAACACTCTCTTATTCAGACCTGTTTTGTCTTTGTTAGTTGGTTTGTTTCATTTCAGAGTCCTCTCTCAGCTGGAACTTCCTTCTTGTTTGCTGTCTTTAGTTTGGCTTGCTGGCTTTTTGTTTTGTCTGAGACAGCATCTCACACTGTAGCCCCACGCTACCTTAAAACTCTCTAACATAGCCCAGGCTGGTGTCCAATCCATAGCAACCTTCAGGTCCCAGATTTCTGGGACTGTAGGCACGAGCCACCATGCTCAGCTTTAGCCTGTACTTTCTGGCTTTCTGTTTAACAAAGTCACCTCCACAGATGATCAGGGCGGGTTGTGTAGTGTGAAATCCAAGGCAACACACCCATCCTGGGATAAGAGTCACACGCTATGAAGTCAAGCAGATTTGGGGAGAGGCAAAGGCTACCCCATATTTATTTACACCTTGCTGCTGCTGGACAATGTAGCTATAATAGAATCACTCGTACCTAACCAGACTGTTGGGAGATTATTTGAGTGGATACATGGGAACACCTTATGTGGTGCCCGCTATGTGGGAAGATCCTTGTAAATGACACCTACCTACATAAATATCCATCAGAGCCATAGGCGAACTGAAGCCTCCGGTGTGCTCTACAAAGCTCACCTTTGTCGCTCCCGTACGCGATGCTGGCATGAGTCCCCTACGCTAGATTAAGCCATTTCTGGTCACTGAACTGTCTCAGTGCTAATGTTTTCTGTTTGTTTGTTTTTGGTTTTTTTTTATGTCAACCCCTCTCCAGTATTTGGATATAGTTATTTCTTTTTCTCATCCCAACCAAACATACACTTGACGATGATGTTCTCTACTTATTTGTGGCATGGTATTATTTCCATTTGTTTATAGCTTATTGCCAGGCGTGCAGAAGCAACGGTTCATGGTAATTAAGAGAGCTTGCTGCTCTTCACAGGTCCAGCATTTGGTCCCTAACAACTACATCGAGCAGCTGTCAACCACCACCTGTAACTCTAGCTCCAGGGAACCTCTGAGGGCACCAGTGTGTGTGTGTGTGTGTGTGTGTGTGTGTGTGTGTGTGTGTGTGTTTGTCTAAAATTTAAAGAATTTTTAAAAAGTCTTTATATCCTAACGTTTCCCAGGGCGATATTTAGCTTGGTAAAGTACAGTATATACTAATTTTTTTTATTAAGGCTGAGAAGCTTTTCCAATATGGATATATTTCCTAAGAAATGATTGGAATTCATCAATTACGTCACATCAGCTTTCTAAAAGTAATGGCAGGCTTTTCAAGTTTATGAAGTAAAACTACTGTCACAAAACAGTACAACCACCTACTCTTTAACTCTGCTCTATACAGGTCCAGGATGGTTAATTTTAACTGTCAACTTGGCACAACCTAGGATCACCCGAGAATGGATAGTCTGAATGAAGGACTATCAAGATCAGGTCGCCCTATGTGCATGTTTGTGGAAGATTATCTTGATTACAAGCTAACCGATACGTGAAGACTCCGCCCACTGTGGGTGGCGTCATTCCTTACACTGTAGGAGTAAAGAAAGCTAGCTCTATACAAGCACACATAAACTTATTCTCCTCCTACTCTTGCATGTGATCCTGACTAGTTGCTCTGAGTGTTTACAGTGGTTTTCCTGCAATGACTGATAGCAACCTGGAATTATAAGTCAAACAAACAAACAAACATCCCTTCTCCCCTAAGCTGCTTTTTGTGGGGGCATTTTATCACAGCTCAGAAAAGAAAGGACAAAGTCCTGTTACCACGAGGCACAAATCGTTAGGCCTAGAGACTGCTGAAAACATGTGGAAGACATTTGGGATCTCAATCCATGATCTTTCACAAGTGTAACTTTTCCTACCCCATCTCCTTCCCATAATTTTGTTGGTTCTAATTATCCTCAAAACCACCTTACGTAAGGCTACTCCTTTCATGAGATGTCTCAAAAGGACAGTGTATTCAGAAAACAAGGAGATGGCCTGCATGGTACATAGAGCATGCCTACACATGCTAAGCATTAACTTAATAAAATATGATGAAATGTAGTAGCTCTTCTTCCTTGGCTTTGACTCGTGTTTCTCTCAAACCTTCTTAAAATGTACTTCACCTTCTCAGCTTGGTTCTCTGGCACCTCCAGGGTGGCCAAGAAGTTCTCCAAGCCAAAGAGCAGGGATCTAAGCCTTCTGCAACTGAAAACCCTTCACAGAGATGCATTGAAGGGATGTCCATCTTTTCATGCACCAGCTAGTAACTTGTCCTGCAAGTTAATGATTCAGGTCACTGGCAGAAACGCAAGACTTTCACGTCTGACAAGCAGCCAAACGCCATCTATCCACAGCGGAAGTCCGGAGCCTGACTGTGTCCAGGCTACAGGCTCATTAAGGCCAGGACTTAAGAGCAGAAAGATAGAGTGGATCACGCCGTGCTGTGATTTCAGGTTAAGGGTTAGAGACATGCAAAACCAAATCCAGGACAGACTTGTTTATATCCTAACGATGCGCTATCCTTCAATTCCCAGGGACCTCTCACAGTGGCTTACTTTTCCATAGGGGTCATATTTTTCCTTTATTTTCTTTTGTCTCTTCCCACTTCCTCTTTCTATCTCTGCTTCCCTATCTCGGACAGATTCGAATGCCTCAAACTTGCTGTTTAGCCTAGGGTGATCATGAACTTCCAATACTTCTGCCTTCGCTTTCTGAATGCTAGAACAGAAGGCATGTGCTATCACACAGGGCTTAACACATTGCTCGTGGAGGAACCAGGGGCCTATGTATGCTGTGTAACCAAGCACTCTACCAAGTGATGAGCTACATCTCCAGCCCTCATATTTTTCTTCATTTGTGACTCAATGGTTCAGAACTAAGAAAGAAGTGACTATAAAAGGGATACATGGATGCTAGCTTTGCTGGTAATAATCATTGCTAGTAACAGTATATATTCCAGTATCTATGATAAATGCCTTTCTAGTTCTTCCAAATGAAGTAATCAATCTTCAGAACATCTTTTTGACATACTGGATGGTCCATAATATTTTAAGTAAGATCATATAGAAAGGAATCATGACCGATTAGTTTCATATAAAACGATGTCAATGATGGCTTGTTGTTTGCTTGGTAGAGATAATGAAGTTCTGTGTTACTTGATGAGGGAACTACATCACAGTCCAGTACACAGCTTCCACAAGTCCACAATTAATCAAGTAGATTTCATTAACTTGCTCTAAGGTAATAAATTAACTTGCCTCCTAACTCAGTAACTTTTCTCATTTTCTTTCTCCTGCTAGAGTCATGATTTGAGTTAGGTGGCAGTGTACTCTGTGAAACACTTCCTTGGACTCCCTTGCAGCTAAGGGAGAGTCAGTATCACCCTCACAGAGAAAAAAAAAATGCTAGTTTTCTGGAAGTTTTAAGAAAGTTAGTGTTTGTGTGATTAAGAGAACTATTTCAGTATATACACCCTCTTCCTTTGCTCTCCTTCTCCACTTGTCTGAAACATAGGAAGCATACCTAAGTAGTCACTGGTTACCATAAGGAAGGAAGTCACACACTAAGGATGGTGTAGCAGAGAGGAAGTAACTTCAGATCAATCTGTCTTGGGATACTTCCCCGTAGGGCCCCGGCTATAGGAGATTGTGCAGCTATTTGTCAATTGCTGAAGTCAAGTTAACTTGAGGGTATATTCCTAACAGACACAGTTCTTTAGTGAACTAAAGAGAGACAGACAGACAGAAACAGACACACACAGAGAGAGAGAGAGAGAGAGAGAGAGAGAGAGACAAGACAGAGAGACAAAGAAACAGAGACAGAGAGACAAAGAAACAGAGACAGAGACAGGCATGGCAGTCCATAATATGTAATCTGAGTACTGGGGAGGCTGAGGCAGGAAGGTCATGAATTGTAGCCTGAGCTACAACACAGTAAGACAGGACTCTGTCTAAACACACACACACACACACACACACACAAAAACCAGACAAAATGAAAAAGACAACAGAAGACAAGCTTTTTACAAAGCATTGGCCTGAGTGGTTGGTATATATAACTCATCATTTTTCAGGCCCACAGGGACCCCGAAAAGAACAATGCTCTAGTATGCAGGTCAAGTCCCGGGGTGCTTATTTAAGGGACTTACCCAAGGCCACATAACCGGTACAGTAACCCCTTGTATATGTGGGTTTTCTTTCTTTTTTTTTTTTTTTGCTTTCCACAGTTTCAGTTGCCCATGGGCAAATGTGGTTCAAAATATTGCTATTTTTGAGTAATCTTACAAATGAACTATTTAGAAAATTGAAATAATTTCTGGACAGGGGACTTGGGTCAGCAATAAAGCACTATCCTTACAAATAATCAACAAAAAAAATATTGTAATATAGTGTATTAGAGGGGAGCCAGCTGTTCACTGTTAAGTCATAGCGCTAAGAGCTAACCCCAGTTCTTCAAAATATCCAGCCCAGTTATTTTTTCAATAAAAGCTGGGATCCATGAACTCAGAGGTCACACCATCATCTTCCCCACTATCTTCCAAGTGCTGGGTCCAATACTGTGAGCTCATAGTGTTAGCAAGGAATGAGCAATACAGGTTTATAGATCAGCCTCTGGAGCCTGAAGCCCCATATCAAACTTTGGCTTAAAAAACAGACACATCATCATCATCATCACCAGCACCATCATCACCATCGCCATCATCACCATCATCACCACCATCATCATGTTAGTGGTCTACGTATTATCTGTATGTCTATATTTCCAGCATGAACATTCAGGAACCCATAAAGCCAGAAGAGGGCTACAGATGCCCTGGAGCTGGAGTTGTGAGCTACCTGGCGTTGCTGCTGGAAACAATGGCGAACTGCTAGGCCGTCGCCCCAGCCTCAAACTCCAGCTTTTGATGACTCCTCAACAGGCACACAAATGAAGGCAGGAAGAGCCGTAAAGAACCTGGAATACCTTGCGCACTCTGTTTACTGCACCTAGTCAATCTCTCTCTCCGCCTTTGTTTTACAGCTCCCCGTGAGCTTCAACTTTTATTTAGGGTTTTATAGATTCAGAATTATTAGGTTTGTCTAGAGCGAAAGAAGAAGAAATTAAGCAAAATGGGGTTGAAGGGGGTCTCTTTTCTCCTCAAAAATCTACTTTTCACAAACCAAAGGGAGATATAAGTAATTTTAAATGAGCTTAAATAGTCGGAGGAGGAGAGGAAGAAGAGGAGGAGGAGAGGAAGAAGAAGAGGAGGAGGAGGAGGAGGACGAGGAAGAGGAAGAAGAAGAGGAGGAGGAGGAGGAGGAGGAGGAGGAGGAGGAGGAGGAGGAGGAGGAAGAAGAAGAAGAAGAAGAAGAAGAAGAAGAAGAAGAAGAAGAAGAAGAAGACGAAGACGAAGACGAAGACGAAGACGAAGACGAAGAAGAAGAAGAAGAAGAAGAAGAAGAAGAAATAATAAACCAAAACATGTAAGACTGGGGGGTGGATATAGCTTAGGGCAAAGCATTTGTCCAGTGTGCAGAAGGCTCAGTGTGATGTCCACACTGCAAAACCCAAAGGAAACAAAACAGTTAAATAGTTGCTACTCGTTTCCTGTTTGCCCCAAAATTATTTTTCCCTCTAATTCTGCTTGAGGAGTTTCTGAGTATGTATAGCAAATATGTGGTCCAAAAACAAAGGTTTCCCTGCAAGGAAGTCTGGGATGGGGTGTGACTGAACAGACAGGGAGGCCACCTCTGCATTCGGCTCTGGAGACCAAGTGGCTATCAGACAGGCAGGCCTGTGCAAAAGTTCCGCTACTGTTCTTGGCCACTGGAACTCTGGGTAATGGATCCCAGGTGTGGCGGGCTGGGTTTCCTCACAAAGCTATTACACCCTACAGAGAAAACAAGCCTTAAGAGGCAGTCTTTACCAGGTTTGGCCTCAGGATGGGGAGGAGAGAGGATGAGAGGAAGAAAAAGAGACTCCATTCAATTATCTCCTCCTGGCGTTTCCATGGTAATGGCTCCAGAAGCAGGTCAGAACTTTCTCAGTGGAGACAAACAGCAGCTCCCATTCACCAGCACCCAAGCCTGCTGGCCACACTGGCTGCTTGTGCGAGCACCCCAGGCAGGGACAGGGGGTTTTGGGGCCTTTCTTCTGTCACCTGCTCTGAGGACAGGAGGGGGTGGGGGGCTGGTGAGACTGCCTCCGAAGGTCAAAGCCAGAGAACTCTGGGTACCAACGACCCTTCCTCTCCTTGCTAGAGGCCCTCCTGGCCACCACTGTGGGAGCCTCCTGACTGCCCTACTTCTAGCCAGCAGCACAAACAAAGTGGTGACCTGAATCTGGGTCCCTTCCCTGGTGATTGCTGGCAGAGCCACTTGAGCTTTGTCTGCTCCCCGGGACACTTCACATTCTTTGACAGAGACAGGTGATGGCATACCTGTGAGAACATTCTGAACACAATGGAAATGAGACCCTCCACTTTCCTGTCTCAGCACATCTCATTTTGAAATTCCTCAGCATTATCTTAGTCACGCCCACGTGTCCTCAAGCATGAAAACCCACTGGGCAGTTCAAACCCTCTCTCTCTTATCTTATCCACAGGCTGCTTTTACCTCGCCTCTGGATGGCTTCACATCCCACCCGCTTCACAGTCCGTGGTTTTATCCCAAGCAAGCACAACAGCACCTGCTAGAGAAGACCAGGATGCCAGAAATCTCTGCTAGGCTCATCATGAACACAGGACCTCCCAGCACCAGATGACTGCCTCCCCCCCCCCCCAAATTCCCCCTGTGTTTCACAGACAGAGCCCTAACATCTGTCTGATGATAAGACTCTGGTCTGGGTAGCATTTCATAAAACCCAGCTGGGGGCCTAGCACTCTACTGGAACACCCCTGTCAGGCTCCAGGGTTTCACCACTGCAGACTACTCCAACAGGCCTGTGGGTTGTCCTTCCTACTACTTCAGATGCTTCCCCGGGGGTGGATGTGGGTGGAAGAATGGTGTCAATCAAATAGAGACAGACAGGACAGCACTCGCTAGGTCCTTTTTCATCCCTCCCCTGACCCCATCCTTTTACCCCAGCATCTGAGTGGGATGAGAAGAATTTCAGAAGGCTGAGCAACCGAAACACAAGTGAGCACACCGCTCCTAACAGTGTCCTGTCTGTCTGGTTTCATCCGGATAAAGTTGTGTGTCTTCCCTGCTTGAAGGCACTCTTTAAAGACCTAATGACAGAATGAGCTAGCGGGTTAAAGCGTTAGGCTGCACACAGGTTAAAAGGGCCTCCCCCCCCCGTTTCGGATTTTTGGGGTTCCTACCACTGACTTCAGGCTATATTGAAGTCATGGGACCTCCACTTCTCCTTCCCACACTGTGGGACTCCTGGGTTACCTTCTGAAGGTCCACCAAGGGCCAGACCAGAGCTGCTCTTTCTCCAAGCAGTTTTGCTGGTCCTATCTTGGCCTCGGAATTCACGTCCTCTCTGCTCCACTGAGAAACCCTGTAGGAGCTTTTCAGACCTCTCCTTACGAATCTGTACCGGACATGGAGTATGCTAGCATAGCTCAACTGCATCGCAGCTTCTAGAATTCTCTTCCCTGTATGGGTTCCAGTGTGGGCCACGATGGCATTTTCTGTGAGGTGCAGATAGCGGAGGTGGAGGGAGCCACTTTCTCTCTGCCCTTCAGGGTCAGTACAGGCATGAAGACCGGCCGTAGCTAGCAGGTGTCATTGCTGTTCCCTTGGGATTTGGGCAGCACGGGACAGCAACTGGTCTGTGTCACTCATATTCCTGTTGACTTACAGACTCAGGGCATGTTGGTTGGGGGGTGGGGGTGGAGGTGGAGAAAGATCAAAAGATATCAATTCCTTTGGTCCTCTTCAGGGATGGATTTAAAGGTTCTCTTGGGGTTGCTGAGAGACACCATGGACGCACACCCATCCTGGCTGGCTGCAGTCTGTCTAGTTTCTCCTACTTTTACATACAATGTTTTACATGCACATTACTGCTCAGCTGACTACAAGCTATGCCATCTGACACTGGAGGAATAGCCTCATCCAGATTGTGGAACCAGCTCCTACTAAGGCATGAGGAGGTCAAATCCCAGCAGAGCACACAGTGTGGGCTTGCTGCGTCACTGAGTCCCTAAGTTATACAGCCTTTAATGTCCTCCCTGTGTCCCTGGATCTCGGGAGCCCAGTTACCCTGGGTGTTGGGGCAGATGTTGTGTCCTCTCGTGTGATCCTGGGTGTTTCAAACCCCTGGAATTCTGGCTTCCTCTGTGTGTTGGAGGAGTGGGTGCCCCTGGTCTGCTCGGGTGCAGGTTCAAACCGGAAGGAACCCGTGTCACTGGCTGTTCTCGCAGAGCACCTGGGTTTGGTTCCCAGCACACATACAGCAGCTCACGACTGACTATCTATGACTCCAATTTTAGGGGATCTTATGCCCTCTTCTAACTACCACAGGCACCCGGAGAGTGTGCTGTCTACTTACACGCACACAAGTAAAGCACTCGTGCACATAAACTATAAATAAATAAATAAATAAATAAATAAATAAATAAATCTAAAAAAAAAAGAAAACAGATACACATGGATCGCTTAGTAAATTCCAGTCAAGTCCCCTCTTAATCTTCCTGAAGCCTGCATATAGAAGGAAGATTCCCTTCCTTCAGCACTGACCCAATATTCTCTTTCACTTCTCGGGCAGGAGGACAGACAGCAGTCACCTCTGTGTGTTAAACATCCTCGGCTGCAGTGCCCCGTCCCCCGCCATGGCAGCACATTGCCTGCCACCTCGCAGGAAGCGACCCTGGGCATGTGGCCTCCAGCTGGAGTTAGGCCAGCTGGAGCTCCTGGATCAGACGGAATGAAGAGCAACAGCCTTCTCGGGAACAGCTGAAGCAGGGGACATTAGTACAGCTGCTGTCCACCCCACCCCCACTCCCCAGTCCCTGCATTCAGGAATGTCGAGCCCTTCAAATATGTCTCCGCAATGGTGTGCACATGTGGGACACAGAGAAACGCACAAACAGACTTCAGCACACCGAGCGCAGGGGCTCCAGGAAAATGACTGTCGTTTCTTAACTTCTTCCTGCAGCTTGTGGAATTGGAAACTAAATGTCATGTGGGGTGGTGGAATTTTTAGTAATGGTAGCCACTGATTGGTTCTGCATATGGCCCCCCATCCACGACAGACCCCCACCCCCCCAGGACTTCTGCTGGGAGTAGAGCAGCCACCTAAGGGTGACGGGGACAAGCTAGATACTGTGCTGGATGTATGCCAGCCCTTGGGAAGACCTGTTACTGTGTCTGGCTGATCTATTCGGAGCTCAAACCTTAGAAATTTCAAATCTACTGTGTCTGATCACGAGGCTAGCAGAGCTGAAGTTCCAGGTATAGGTTCTGCTGGGCTCTGGAGCTCGTACCAACAACACAGGCAAACCCCAGGCAACTCCAACATCACTGAGGTCAGCAAATGGAAGGCACTTGAGGTAGAGGAACCTCCAGAGGCCTCTCATCCCAGCAAGGTGAACATGTACAAGGGAGAGAGCCTAGAGTAGTGAGCTGTCCTGGGTGAATCAGAGGAGGGAGCCTTCCCTCAAACTCCTGGACAGGACCTTGCCCTTGGGTCCTTGGCCTTTACATAGATGGTTATTAGCAAAGCTATTAAAACAAAAGAACATATAGCTCATATGCTAACACATGGCTTTTGGTCCAGCACACTTATCTCCTGAACCTAACCTACGCTGATTACAGTAGAAAGACCAAATGATGATAGCCCAGGCTGTCCTGGTTCTCTATGGTATTGTGCCCATCTCCTAGGACAGGGAGCCTGCAGAGAGGCCAGCCCATCTCAAACATGCAGGATAACTGATTAACTTGTTCAAGGGCCATGCCTCACGTGACTTCCTCACTTCACACAAAGGCAGACCCGGGTCTGGAGCAAGTAGGCCTGTGCCTCATGGGAACACTGGTGGCCCACCCTACATCCCTGTCACAAACAGGATGTACAGACAGGATGCATTAGTCTCAGCTCTAGAAGACACGGCTTGACCTGGATTTCCTAGCTATCTCAGGCCCTGGATTTGTTCTTTTTAGTGAAATTGTTCTATTTCCAAGAACAAAGAACTCCTCCACACGTGAACTCCCACATCCAGGAAGATGCCCTAGTGCTGGACCCTGGTCTTGTTGGAGAAAGGTCTATGTAACACCAGACAACAGACCCTGTCCTTAGGGAAAGTTCACAGGCACATGAAGCCCCAGCCCCCTCCTAGAGCCACGCCCATACCCACCATGCCGGTAGAGAAATCCTATCCTACAAGAGGAATGATTTCTTACACGTTTCTAAAAGAGTTAGATGCAAAGTTACCAAGAATCAGACACAAGGATCTATTCTTAATGTTGCACTATCAATTTAACATATTCTCTTTCAAAAGTACATTTTTCTTTCTGTTTATATGACACATCTACAAATATATATTAAATAGATCTACAAATAGATATATATTTTATATATTTGTATTTACATATCTACAAATATATGAATGATTGCTTAGGGTTTTGAAAACCATAGGACTGTCACAGCTAAAGGGCAGGAAGCTCCTTCTGGGGTGTTAGAACCGGTGTAAGATTGATGATTATGCTGACAACAATCAGCTATGCATACACGATGCACTATTTTCCCCTTCTGTGGATACACTGTACAGTATATGTCCTATATCTTAACCAAGCTGATGAAGACAAGAACACATTTGTGCACACACAGACCCACACACAAACGGTCACAGTAGCATTCTTCCCAGAAACCAAAAGTGAAAACGATACAAATGCCTATCAGTCAGTCATGAATAAGCAGAACGCCATATGGGCATGCGTTGGGAAAAACAGTAGGGTAAGTGACCGGAAGCCAGCTACGGACTACTGTGGTGATGTCTGAGAAACCCTGAACATACTAAAAACAGTTGAACTGCACCCTTATTGGCCTGTGTGCAGGGCCAGCCATCAAACGCAGGGCCACACAGGAGTGGTCTACATTCCCTAACTGTGTCCTTTTAACTGAAGGAGTGCATGGCATACAAACTACAGCTCAATAAAGGAATTACCAAAGATGACATAAAAACACTTCCTCAACCAAATAGCATCTTTCAGAAGTTGAAAGAATTGAACAAGTATGGCGCACTTTACATGACGTTCCTAGACCCGTACCTTTATGTGGTGTCTCTGCTTGAAGGTGAAGGAAATGAGAGGAGGCCTGAAAGTGCAGGATGGAATCAGGCGGAGAGGGAGGACAGTCCTTAGAGACAGATGGGAGGATGGTGAAAGCTGGGATTCTCTCCACTAAGTTGTCTTTAAGACGACCTTTTAGTGTTAGTAATTGCAGGTAGAAAGCATATCGATAAGCTACTTTCAGTTTGGGGTGTCACTGATACATGCTAGGTAACACAGACCAAGAGAGGTCTTCTACGCGTGCCTGGGAACAATCCATTGTCACATCCTATTCCCAAGAACCCAAGTCAGGCAATGAGCTTGATGCAAGTGTCCAATGGGCTCTAATTCTGAGCCCCAGGAAGATCCAGAGGAGAAAGCCTTAGAGCTCCTGCCAGGCTGACTCATGGAAGGTTCAAGAACATACTCACCAGAGCCATGGGCAAGGGCATGAACTTGAGTCGTATTAGACACATAATAGCAATAGATAAGATTACAGAGTACTTACTGTGTGTCAGATAGCTTACTAAGTGAGGTAATTACTATAATTACATCCCATTTAGTCAGGGAACTGACCCCAGGATTGCAGGGCTGGTGCCTGAATCCAAACTCCTAGTCTGGATCCAGGCAGGGCATCCCTACCCAATGGCCAAATGGACACCAAGACTAGACCAGCATGTTTGTGCCCAGCTCCGGTACCTTAGGCAAGCAAACTACTCTCAAAAATGGTATCGCCTTCAAAGAGCTCTCATGAACCATGACGTGACAAGAAGTGATAAAATGACTAGTGTGGAAATAACTGGTTGGTCTCAAGTATGAATCCAGAAAGACCTCGAAGGGTAGGCAAGCTCACAGTTGAATTGCGGAGGATGGATGGATCTTGCTCAGGTAATGACGAAAGCTTTAAATCGTGTGTTTCAACATGTCATTCCTGGCTAGTGGTGTTGTGTCGGCAGGTTATGGAACCTCTGAGACAGAAAGGATGATGGGGGACAGACTTTTGAGGATTCAGTCTGAGCCCCTGTTCTCAGGGGGAGCACTCTGGTTCCTGTTCAGCTACCAGGATGTGGCTGGCTGCCTCATATTTTTGCTGCCAGGGCCAATGTGCACTCCACACTGTGATGGCTTGAATCCCCTGAATCCCGTGCCAAAATAAATCCCTCCTCAAACTGTTTCTGTCAGCTCTTTGGTCACAGGAACGCAAAAGTATCTCACACAGGGAAACATCCCAGGGACACAGAGAGCAAGTTCAGAGGGTAAGCACACCACAGGACAGGCTCAGCCTGAGGAACCTGCCGGGGGAGCAGGTGGCAGGGTATGAGGTGACCTAGTGGGTGGAGAACAGAATATGGGACACTGGGCTCAAAGAGAAGGAAGGAAGCTAAGTCAGAAGCTCGGGGGGAGGGGGGGGTCAGAGGGGAGTCAGACATTGAGCAAGAACTCGGGTGGGGTCTACTTCCCGGAAGACAGGAAGATGGAGAAGAAGGGCCAAAGGAGTAGACAGCTTCCTGAGCATGGGGGAGGGGTGTGAAGGGAAGAGGGGGTTAACTAGGTGGGTGATAGGAAGTTGACACACTAGAAAAAGTCCTCAGCTGCCAGATGAGGCAGGAAAACAGCGCTGAGCTCCACGCATGCGCGAACAGGGCGTTTGCCGATCCCCAAGGGTATCCCGACCACTGCAGGATCACAGAGCTGTTCTACTGCCTTTGGCTCGCTTTATTTATCTGCCTTTTCGATCGCCCTATATATTTGGACTTTTCCTAGTCATAAAACAGTTCAAGTGTAGTCCCCGGAAATGGAAAAAGGTGAAACTAAATCAGTGAAATGTTCAACTCTGGTGAAAGACTTAGTAAGAAACAAGTTATAAATATCGGCCGATGGCGAAGCCTTGCGATTTATTTTAGACTTTCTTGCCTCCATGGATAGATAAATGACGGAGGCACAGCTTAGTTCTCAGTGAGAGTCGACCTGGCACCTTTTCCAAGAGTAAGTTTTAACTGCTTTTTATCTAATGCAAATGAACCGTCTGACTCCACCTTCCTTACGTTCTCCTCCTGACCATGACCAAACACCTGGCGAGAAGCAAGGAGGGAAGAAAGGATTTACTTTGGCTCAGGGTTCAAGGGATCCAGTTCATGATAGGAAAGGCAATAAAGCAAGAACTTGAGCTGGCCAGGTGTGTACCCTCAGCCAGAAGCGGGAGGGATGGACGCTGGTACCCAACTGAGTATTCAAAATGGGACCCCAGCCCCTAGGACAGCGCCACCCACAATTTAAAAGTGGGTCTTCCCTCCTGTTAAACCTTTCCAAAACACCCTGATAGAAGCTCCGCCCCCCAGGTGTGTTTCCATGGCGATCTCCATCCCGTCAAATTGGCAACAGATGATTTACCATCACAGCCCCTAATCCCTAACCTCTGGATTTGCAGAAGTAAGATCATTGTGAACAGTTGGGAGTCAAGTGTGCCATGGGCACACAGCTCAGCCACTTGAACTGGGATCCAATCTGGGTTCTTATACTGAGTGGCTGTGTGGCTTTGAGCAATGTAATGGCCTCTCTGTGCCTCAATTTCTGTGTCTGTAAATGTAAGGGACAGTAATGGATAGGGCATCACAGGAAGGGGAGTGTAAGCACTGAATGTGGATGGAATGCCTGGAACCACCCTCAGAGATAAATCCTAAAGCACATATTCTTACTGTTCTCTTTTCCGATTTGCCGTCCATATGAAGAAGCTCTAGGAAACCACTTCTGCGCAGATAAAAGAAACAAGTCGATGACCACAGCAAGGACTGCTGGCTTCACGGCTCCTTGGTCATAGGGGACAGAGAATCCCAGCATTATGGGAAACTGAGACACCTGGCTTGTTTTCAGATCAGTCTTATTATATGTGTGGACAGAACACAAATGAAGTATTAGCTCTTGGGAAGCCACTAATTCCCCACCACAGGACAACTCTCTCACTCTTTTAAGAGTAATACTTTGTTCATGGCACAAATGTGTTCAGCTATTAAAACTTTCCTGAGACCCAGCAATGGAATTACCAAATTCTTTTTATTTATTTACTTTTGGGGTAGGGGGTGGGGATGTTTATTTCAGCTCCTGGTTTTGGAGGGTCTCAATCTATTCTGGCGGAGTGTTAGAATTCAGGGGTTCATATCAGTTGAGGCACATTGTGGGGGTGCTCACAGGGGGTTCTCAAGTCGCAGCACACGCAGTCCACCTGCTGCCAAAGCCAGCGCCTCAAATCCCCCAGCTCTCTGCTTTAAGCTATGAAACATGATTTTTTTTCCCCCTGTAATTCTCTCTCCCTTCCAACGTGAGCTATCTGTTCAGGAGTTACCACATCTCAACAAACACCCAGAAGACTGCCTGCTTTCCGTGCCAAGCCGGTGCTCAGTAGACAGCTGCAGAATGAAGGAACAAAGAGGAGAGACAGGCATGCTGTGGGGAGAGGCTTCTGGGAGAACTTGTTGAAAGGCATGCCTCTGCGGTGCCCTCCCCCTCCCTCCACCTTATTCCTTGCAGTAGCGGCCGCTTTGCAGTCACGAGGACACTATCCCACCACTCCCACTAAAAAAGAAGAAACAGAACAAAACAAAACAAGAAGCACAACCTGGAAGACTTAAGTCACAGGGCCAGGCCTAAGTATATGATTACAATGACAATATATAAAAAATGGATCTATTGAAATTGGAATTACGTCAGTATGTGTCAGGCTTCGTGACAGTCATAGTTAGCCTAATGCCTCATAGATAGAAAGATGGATCCTAGTCAAGAAAAAGGAAAGGAAAGGAAGAAAGGCTTTGCGTTTCAGCGATCTTTGAGAATAACTGCTAACAAGAAATTTAGCTCAGATTTACCCATCAAGGTAGGAGACATGACACCGATCCAAGATGGGGGCCATGAAGTTATACTACAGCTCATCGATAGGTAATTCGGACAGTTGTAAAAATTAAGGGCTCGAATGGAAGCTTCCTTGTTTGTTCCCTTAATCTCCTTCTCAGTAAAAGCAAACGGCAGGAGAGAAGGGAGATGTGCCTGGCCACGCAGCTCAGTGACAGATCTGCTGTAGCATATGCCACACAAAGTCTCGGTGTCTATCTAATCCCCGGTGGCACAAGTGAAACAAAATGCATCCTGCTGAAAACCAGGGTGAATGAGGGGGTTTGTCAAGGAGGTGATGGGGTGGGAGAATCCAGTTTCTCTTCCCATTAACCTATCTCTCTGTCTGTCTTTCTCTTTGATTCTATGTTGGTCAAGCCAAGCAGCCTAGAGCCTGGAAGCTTACAGCCAAAGCAGGCAGGACCATCAAGGAAGGTAATGCCTGATGTGTCAGCTCGCCTCACCACATCTATTCCCTTGACCCAAGCTCACTTCCTGGAACTCAAGACTTTAAAAACCCTGTTAAGCGAAAAGCATCCCTGGAAAAAGTATTGTTGCTTGTTTGTTTGTTTGTTTTCTTTTGTTTAAGAAACAGACCTTACATGACAAGTCAGGCCAGATCCCTGTCTTATCATAGCTTTTACCTAGGGCAGCAAGGTGGGTGTCCTGGTCCCCAAGACACTAGGGGATACTGGATGCAGAAGGCAGAAGGCTGCTCTATCTAGCCTTGAACTTGCCTGTAGCCCCTGAGCCGATCCTTTTGTTTACTAAGATTTCTTACATTTGGAATAAAAAGCAGAAGAACATTTCTACCCATAAAGCAACACTCTGAGTCAGAGAAGTGTTTTAGTTGGCAGATACTCAAAGGACACTAACCAGACACAACCAACTGGTTTGCCGGGCACACAGTCTCAATGAGTAACTAACTGCCAAGATGCCAGCCAGTGTCCGGGTGGGAGGAATCTGGGAATTTTCCAGTTGAACATACCTGCACTTTAAAGCCCAATGAGTAACTTTGCAAAGTAAACCATGTGTTAAATCTGTCCTAACTATATCTGACTTAGAAATTTCAGAGTGATAGCTCATCTTTCAAGACAAGACAAAACCTGAAACCTCTTAAAAGCATTTTAATCTCAAAATAATTATCAACTAATAAGTCTTTTCTACTTTACAGCCATTGTGTTAAAAATTGACTCAGGAAGAATTGCTGAATCTAAGAACCTGGTCAAAGTTTGATGAAGGGCGAGCGGGGGCTGGAGTCTCAGATATTTTCCTCATAGAGAGTTTCAAAGAGGGAAAAGAAAAAAGGGCATTATTTCCCAGAAGAACCCTGACCGCTACCATGGCAAGCAAATCATCAAAACTCATCATCACCAATCATGGGATTAGCAGGCATCATGAGCCTCCTGATGTAATGTACTGTGAAGAAGAAAAGAAAGACCTAACATAAGACAACTAGCCCACGCCGTAAAAAAAAAATGGTGAGAGACTAAGAGAGCTTTTCAACACTGCTAGGAGTAATGTTTTTAAGTTGTAGATTAAAATTTAAACAAAACAACGACAACAACAAAAAACAAACAACAACAACAAAAAAACGTTATACAAGACAGCACTGGGACAATTGGGACAATGAGAGAAAGTTGCAAGTCAGAACTCACTGTAAGTGGTTTTTCTTGGTAAATCCCATGTGATTCCGTCACAAGAATGTCTTTCTTTGTCCTTAAGAAATGCCAAAGGACTCATGGTTTTCAGGTTGTAATGTGTGTCACCTACTCTCCAATAGCTCAGCAACTCTGTGTGTGTGTGTGTGTGTGTGTGTGAGAGAGAGAGAGAGAGAGAGACAGAGAGCGAGAGAGAGAGAGAGACAGAGACAGAGACAGACAGACAGATGGAAAGGGAGAGGGAGAGAGAGAGAGACAGAGAGAGAGAGACAGAGTGCGAGAGAGAGAGAGACAGAGAGAGAGACAGACAGACAGAGAGCGAGAGAGCGAGAGAGAGAGAGAGAGAGAGAGAGGGAGAGAGAGACAGAGAGAGAGACGGAGACGGAGAGGGAGAGAGAGACAGAGAGAGAGAGAGAGAGAGAGAGAAAGAGAGAGAGAGAGACAGAGAGAGAGAGACACAGAGAGAGAGAGAGAGACAGAGAGAGAACACAAAGCATACATACGTCAGTAAGCGCTGATTCTGAAGAAAGCTTTGTTTTGAAGGTAAAAATGGAATGCTATGATTTTCAAGAAACATTACTCGAGAAATGAATAAAATATATTTTAAAAATTCATAATGTTTAGAAATACTTAAACCTGAACCAATTAAAAGACCAGAAGCAAAATGGCTGCACCCTACAGAAGGGGCGATGGGGTCGGGCGGAAACATTGTAAACAGTGTGTGTGGTGCAATTTTTTTTTTTTTTGTTAACCTCAGGAGTCCATCTGTCTCTCCCTTGGCCACAGGAGACACACCATATTTTGAAGGAAAGAATACTAAGAGGGAAAACATGACTGACTCCTCACCACTGAGGGAAAGGAATACCCAGCTTAACCAAGGCTAATCCATACCGGGTGAGTCACTTCCCCCTAGGAAGGAAGAGCATTTCTTCTTTCCTGAAGGACTCAGAGGCCCTGAAGGAGCCCGTGAACCCTCTGCCTACCTCATCCCCAAGTGATATATTGGGCCAAGAGGGAACCCACAGCCCCTGTTCCCAATACTTCCCCAGCTTCTCAGTACCCCCAAGTTCAAAGTCAATGTGCACGACCTCCCTTGGCCCAGTTCAGCCAGGATGCGACTGGGATCCTGGCAAGATACAAGTCAACTGGAACAGGAGGAGATGCTTCCATACTTACACAGTGCTTTCTGTTAGCTCTTTGGTTTCAATGGTATTATTATTTAGTCTTGCCCGCCCCACACCCAAACCTTCTCAGCCCCTTAGGTTCAGAACTGCAGTCACTCTGAGACACTGGACCTGCCAGCGGGGCACGTGGCCGGCTTAGGCAGAGGGGGGTGGGGGTGGGGCGCTGCAAAGCAGACGCACTTGCCCAGCGTGTTTCTCATTCCTAAAATACTTCATTCCTAAACCACTGCTCTGCCTCCCTTGGCACAAACCAGGACAAGTGGCTCTGGGCCAGAGGAAGTGTCTGCTTAGAGATGGGGACTTTCTTTAAATTTCTTTACTTCGGCACAATCACTTGTAGAGCATTTTAGCATGAAGATGCCAGAATAAAAAGGAAAAGGCGAAGCCTATATATAAAGAAGTTTGGTTTGTTTGTTTTTTTGTTTGTTTTATTTTTTTTTAAAGTTGCCCAAAAGAGACGTTGAAAATATAAAACAAGGCATTAGCTTGTTTAGAAGCAGAAATTCTAGAGTCTAAGTTAGGACAAGAAAACAGACATATTCCTTTAACAGAACAGGTTCACGAACCTGCACCAGCTTCATGCACATACATCACCTGTTTGTTTTGGGACGGCATATCTATATGAGGTACAGGGAGGCCTTTCAAAATCTCCTTTACTTAGAATTTATTTAGTTTTTTGGACTTGGTTCCTTCCTGCTTTTTATCATCAAAGATGCAACCCTATCCCCACTGACTTACCTGGCCTTTCCTTTAGCTCCAGGCATTTATTCGGGTCTCCCTTGCAACTAACTATGCAAAATTAATAACCCTCTTGAAAAGCCTCAGGCATCCCCATCTGGACCGCGAAGCCCACCTTGGTAGATGTGCCACACAGAACACGTTAAAGAATAAGGCATCCAACTCCGGCACTGACGCCAGAAGCTCGGGCTGGGGCAGGAGGAGAGTGACTTACTTTCTTTCCACTTCTGGTGTTGACACGGCGCTGCAGAAGCCTAGGGACTCCTAGAAGAGAGAGAGAAGGTTCTCGTGTCAGCATGGGAGAGTGGAGTCTGATTTCTACAGAATTATCACTTAGAAAAGGCAGAAGCAAAAGTAGATGATGAACGTGGCTGTGCTTACTTCGATCTGGGACCGCAGCTGAAGTGACGTGGGGCTGGCGTCGGGTTTCTCCTAAAACAGAACAGATGCAACTTTAATGAGACTCCCAAATGTGGCACACGCAGAAAGATAAATAGTTGTGTAAGAAGAGATAGGGGGATTTAGGAAACACTCTGCTGTATAGAGGCAGGGCATGGCTGAGATACATGCGTATTTCTGGAAAACCTGAAATGCTTTTCAAATGGAAGTTCAGGACTCTTAGAACTGAACAGTTGACCAAACTCCACTGCTATCGTCAACTGGCAATTTTACTACACACAAACACCATCGACTACAGGGCACTGACGGTTACTGGTAAACTGAGAATCTGGACACACTGGACCACCACTGGGCATTGAATTTACTGCAGCTGTTGAAGTTGAGTTTATTTTTCAGTAACAGCTTAGAGTTCAGGCCTAATTATGTTATGTTTATTTGTCTATATTTCTTGGGGGTGAAAGGACAGGACAGGACAGGACAACACACTGGTGTCCTGGCATGCACATGGAGGTTAGAAGTCATCTTGGAAGAGTCAATTCACGCCTTCCACCATGTGGGCTCCAGGGATCAAACTCAGGTTACCAGGTCTAGTACTAAGTGTCTTTACCTCCTGGGACAGCCATCATGGCAACCAAGGTAATTTTTGAAATTCTAAATCTATTCAAAGGATTCGAGGAATGTAAGGCTTGTTGTAAATGTGTGTTAGAAAGCTGGAAAACTAACTGGATATTGCTTCAGCTCTTTTTTATTTTTATTTTTTTTAAAAAAAAAATCACCAGATAATATAATACAAATGAACCGGCCTGCTTCAAAATTTATAGAAGCTCTTGGCTTACAGGTTATGAATGAGATAAAAATGCATGATGCTGTGACTTTATTGAGAAACATTAAATCACAAGGACAGAGGAATCCATTCTAGAGATAAAAAACGTGTCCTACAAAACCCTGGTTTTATAGGAAAGGATGTGTTCCCCTTGAAAATGTAAAACAAACGGGAGAGAGACAAGAGTAGCATGTGATGCAAAGAGCGGTTGACGTGTGAAAGTCGTACTAAGGAAACATGTGGACGGAATTCTCAGGAAGCGAGAGCCACACGCACAGAACAGAAAAGACTTTCAAGGTTGTTTTTGTTTTGTTTTGTTTTTAAGAGACTAATCCCAAATCAACACCATTGAAGACAAAGGTTCTCATCCAAGGCAAGCATACAAAGAAAGGCCTGGCTCAAGAACACACACTTAGAAGCTGTTTCTGCCAAAACAAAACAAACAAACAAAACACATTGACTCTTCACCTGGGCCACTGCTAACTGAAAGTCTGACATCTCTGCCGTCACTGTGCACCTGTCTGTCCCCTTGATTTCATCAGAGGGCACAAAGCTAGGTCACTTGGGTACCTAGGATGGTTGATGATAATTATCCATAATGGAGTAAGATACTACTCTATTACTCCACACCCTGGAGTAGCACTGTTCAACTCAGAGAGACCAGATCTATCCACTTATGCATGCACGAGGCTAAGACATCTTCAGACCACACTCACAGAGCCAGAACAGTGGCCAAGCAGATCACATTTTGACAGAGTCTGCCCACCTATGCAGACCTCTGATCTTCAAAAAGCAGAGACTTGAAGTCACTTGGATCTTTCATCTGTTCTACCCAATGTGGTGACGTTCATTAAATTTTCTCTCTCTGCTTTTCTTTTAAGATTTATTTATTATTATATATAAATACACTGTAGCTGTCTTTAGACACACCAGACGAGGGTGTCAGATCTCATTATGGATGGTTGTGAGCCACCATGTGGCTGCTGGGATTTGAACTCAGGACCTTCAGGAGAGCAGTCAGTGATCTTAACCACTGAGCCATCTCACCAGCCCCTCGCTCTGCTTTTTAAGATTACTCTTTGATTGACATATTGAGATGAGCAACAGAGCCTTTTGAGACTGCTGGGGCCAGGCTTCTGCCCTAAAACTTACTGTAAGGTGTGTATGTGTGTGTGTGTGCATGTGTGTGTGTGTGTGTGTGTGTGTGTGTGTGCATGCTGTTAGAAGACATATTTGAACCTTTGACTTCTAAGAAACCTGAGTTCTTAGCAAGCCTCAGGCCTTACCCTCTGCAGTTTCGAAGAGGCCAGTTAGGTAGACCTGGCATTTTGAAACTATCTCTTCCAGGTCACTTAGAAGATGGGCTAGGCCAGTGGACAGCCCTTCCTTCTCCCACCTTTATCTGTCCCTCCTCCTACTTTGAATAAATCTCCTATGTGCTCATTACCATTCCCCACCTCTGAAATTAGCATACTGGGGATAAATGGCTGGGCCTATTGTGTCAGAATTGGCAGAACTCAGGTATCAGGTTATGGTTACCCAAGGCTCTGGGTACCATTCCTCAATCAGGTCATTGTAGAATGACGGGCGCACAAGGCAGAAGCAGTCTATAGTTTAAACTATCGAATGATTCCAATTTCTTCAATAATCTGATTGGGGCAGCTTTAACCACGGTTCTATTCTTCAGAACTAAGGTTTGACTTTAGGAGCTGTTTGGTTCTCCTCAACTGACATCTAGGAAGCAGACAGGTCATGGTCGTGGTCATGCGCAGTGGTGCGTCCTCAAGGGCCTCTGTACTAAGTTCATTCTGAGCCATGATTAACACGATCATGAAAGGCCGGCAGAGGAACTCTGCTGAAGGAGAGAAGCATCAGAGAAAGGGGACAATTCAGGGTAAAGTCACAGATGTGAGCATGTGGCGGGAGTAAGCCCAGGCACAGGCCGTCCCCATCAGCGCCCTTTCTCATGGGGTGAAGGGGTGGGTTCTGGGAAGCCTCTGCTCAACACTGCCTGGGGTGGGTGACGCTGTACTGTATACATTGAAAACAGAAGGAGGGTGGGTTGCGCGCTATGTAGGCTGGTTTTTGTTTTTGCCACAAGGAAAACAATGAATGTGCCAGAACGGGTAGATCTGAGAAGACAACTGTGCACAAACAACGCGAATGAGGAAAACACATCTTAAGGGACAGGCTGCTCTCAGCCCACACCCTGGCTTATGAAGTATCAGAACTTCACTGCCCTAGGGCCCTGTTGGGGTGTGTGTGTGTGTGTGTGTGTGTGTGTGTGTGTGTGTGTGTGTGTGTGTGTGTGTGTGTGTGAGATTGTGATGGGAGGAGTATGACTGTACCACAGAGTGCTTGTGGAGGCCAAAGAATAACTTTGGGGACCAGTTCTTTCCTTGTACTGTAGGTTCCAGGGATCGTACTCGGGGTGTCAGGCTCTGACTGGAACCACTTCACCCTCTGAGCCATCCTGCCAGTCCATCCTCCTGGTTTTTCTTCTTGCCATTTATCTAGAGTTTTTCTATTTCTGCAGCAAACTTGACACATATTTTTTTTTAAAGGCAGTGTTTCTAACATGTCAGAGCTATGTTCAAAGTCCAACTGGTCCTGTGTGGATCCCTGGTGCAGTCTCCGTGCCTGCTGCTTACAGCCCAATCTGGAAGGCAGAGACTTAAGCATCGGAAACAATACACAGAGAACTCTGGAGCTTAAAATGCATTTCTTTAAGGAAAAAAAATACTATTTGCAAATACACCCAGCTCAAGGCAAAACCAGTTGCTTGACAAAAATCAACAGATATGCACATGTGTGCCCCAACCTGCATGTCCAGGTGTGCACATGTGTAGTCCGGTCACATTAGCAGCAAGCAGGTCAAATGCAACACTAAGGCATTCAATGACTATTTTTTTTCTAATGTGTTCTAACCTGCTATGCTATACAGCAGACTCCAAGCCCACCTGAGGGCAGAAATAAGGTCCTGGAAAATAGCTTTCATGACCCATCCCTCTTGCCAGCTGTTTCCAAGTTCTTGTGGAAATTCACATTTCTCTGTCCCTGACGGCTGCCAGAGTCCCATGCCAAATGAACTTTACAGCTGGAAAGGAAGGAGGGACCAACCACTTGGCTGTTCCAAAGACAGAAAGGAAGAACACCAAACACCCACCAGCTCAGCTCAGGGCCAACTTCTCCTCTTCCACGAGGACCACAGAGGAGGTGGAAAAAGGCAGGCTCCTCTGTGGCTCACTGAGTGGGATGTGAGGGAAAAGCAGAGCGCCTCATGCTCTCACTGGGGTGTTATTTTAACGCAGGGTGCCCCATAGTCGATATTGGTAAAATTTGAAAGGTGCTTTAGGGCCAGTGAAATGGCGCCTTAGGTAAGAGCACTTATTGCCAAACCTGATAACCTAAATTCAGTCCCTGAGATCCACACGGTAGATGGAGAGAACCAGCTTTCTGAAGCTGCCGCCGCCTCCTCTTCCTCCTCCTTTTTAAGATTTATTTATTATTATATATAAGTACACTGTAGCTGTCTTCAGACACACCAGAAGAGGGTGTCAGATCTCATTATGGATGGTTGTGAGCCGCCATGTGGCTGCTGGGATTTGAACTCAGGACCTTCAGAAGAGCAGTACTGAGCAGTCCTCTTAACTGCTGAGCCATCTCTCCAGTCCTCTGAAGCTGTCTTCTGATCCCTCCCTGAGCGCTGTATGTGCATGCACACATATACAGCTACATAAAACATGTAACAGCATTTCAAGAGAAATGACATGAAAAAAAAAAGCTTTGTGTGAGAAGATTTAAACACAATTACCCCTGACTTTCAAGGCTTAGTAGGTCTAGAAGATAACACCCAGTGGCAACATCTGGCCTTCACACCCACACATGTGGGCAACATACACTCACACACACACACACACACACTCACACACCTCACACACTTCCTCATACACACACTCTCACACTCACACAACTCTCACACTAAAGTGAAGGAAAATAACTGAAGAAAATACCCAACATTGACCTGTAGCCTTCACATGCACACACATGCAAGGAACACCTGCGTGCACATGTGTGCACACATGTACCTCAGGAAAAAAAATAAAACAACAACCCATAACTAGCTGTTATACTAGTTGAGAAAAAAAATAAATTAAAAAAAAAAGTCTCAGGAAGTTGAGACAAATGTCAAAGTTTAGCCCGTGGCAAACTTTTTATAACACAAGCTTGCAAACTCGGATTTATAATGGAAACACAGGCAGGGAAGGCTCCAATGTAATATACATAAATGATACGTTTCTGTTCTTGTGTGGTGATTTTCTTCCCTCCTGAGCATTAATCTTTGAATGACTTACTCTATAAATTATTGAACTTAGTTCAAAAGCAAATGAAATTTAAAATACCCATTTATTGAATGGCAAAAGTGCCACATTGAAATTACTGTGATTTATCTGTTTCTTTAACGATTCCTGTAGCAAACTTACTTCATTGCTCAAAATTATTACCTGGATGCAGAGTTTACTCTGGTCTAAACATAAATCTACTCGCACTGCGCAACAGCAGCCATTTGTCAAGATCTTGTTCGTTACATCACAGCCACGAGGCCAACTTTTGCTCTCTGCAACTCTAAACTGCTCCGCTCTGCGTACTGACTGTTACAGTGGGGAAGAGGAGAAGCGCCATATAACCAGGATAAAGTCCACTCGCCGGGCCCAAATGCCCGCTTATTATTATGCATGACCACAGCAGCTCAAACAGGAAGCAGAGACTGGCACTGAGAAGACAATCCACAGTCCAGTGGATTGTTGGTAGATGGTCAATCCTCATCTATGTGACTGGATTCGACTTAGACGACACAAGCCTGGGTGTGTCTTTAAGGACACTTTCAGAGAGCTTTAACTGAGCATCCCGAATGGCCAGGGGCATCAAGCTCGATAAAGCGGGCGGGGGAGAAGCCATCGAGGCACCTCGCTCAACAGTCGGTAACCCAGTATAACCCAAGATCCCCCCGCATGCGTCCGGCCATGGTGGACCGTATCACCTCTTAATGGGATCCGCATACGTTCCTCCCCCTTCCCCTCAAAACTTGCTTTTTGTTGGTGTTGTAGCTTGAGTTTGAACACTTGGACTCCAGCTGGTGCTGCTGTTCGGGAGGGTCATGGAACACTACGGAGACGGAGGCTCGCTAGAGGAACTATGTCACTGGGCTTCGAGGTTTTATAGCCTGGCCTCTCCGCTTGCAGACTGCTGATGTATGATGGGATGGCCTTGTGGCTCTGCTTCCAGGTCCTCACTGCCTGAGTTACTCTAGTCTTCTCGGGGTATGTCGGACCAAAATAAACCCTTTCTCCTATAAGTTGCTTTGGTCAGGGTATTTAGGGGGGGGGGAGCGGGAGAAGGGGGGGGAGAGAGAGAGAGAATGAATATAACTAAGATGGCCAAGTAGTTAGTTGATTCTAGTAATGGGAAAAGTAGCTATTGTAACAAATGTTCACTGTGCATTAATGACTTCCGGTACTGAACCAACACTGCATTGGTGCTCACCGGTGAGAGACACTCTAGTCTGAAAAGCCTACTTCTCTCTATGACCTGGAGGAACTCTGTCTCTCTCTCTCTGTGTCTCTGTCCCCACACCCACCACCCCCGGGCCTGGTGGTGTAGCTCAGTGCACAGATGCAGGGTTCTAGTCCCAGTACTGTGGAAAGGCAAAACAAAGAGGACACATTTTTCACCTAAGGGTGTGTGCCACGTAAGCTAACGGACTAAATGGTCAATGTATAGACTACCTGTGCTCGGGAGCCGGCTGCAGTGCAGATTTACACTGGTGTGAATCTATAAATCACATGTGTGAATCTGTAAATCCATCCCTAGGGGGGTGGGGGGCAGCTAGTCTAGGACAGACTCTGTCTCAAAAATCTATAAAAAGCCATTGAAAAAGAATCCAGATATTGACCTCTGTCCAGACACCTGCACAGGTATGCATGTCAACAAATATGTGTGCCCCTACACACACACACACACACACACACACACACAGAGAGAGAGAGAGAGAGAGAGAGAGAGAGAGAGAAGGGGAGAAGCAGGAGGGGGAGGAGGAGGGAGAAGGAGGGAGGAAGGGAGAGGCATGCTGGTAAATTAATAAGAAACATTATTTTAGGTAGAAAATAGGCTTACGATTTTAAGAAATAAATCACAGAAATAAAGACATGAAAGCACGCACACACGAAGAAATATTCAGTATTGGCTGGTCAAATATATATGTCAATCAGAAGCCCACGGTCATATCTGAGTTAGAAAAGCAGGTGAGACCCTTCAATGTAGTTTGTATTCCCTTTTTAAGTTCTTCTGATCTTTCCCCAAAAGTATGTACATTCTACTTTTATAACCATAAAGCAGGATAAATCCGTTCTATTTAAACTATATGCTATTCTTTTCAGAATTCTCCTATCACCTCTGCTTCAAGATTACACGCACTCAAGTATACTCTATTAAAATCTCATATTGTGTGCTCGCTTTGGCAGCACATATACTAAAACTGGAACGATAAAATCTCACATTGTTAACCAGGGCCTAACCGATTCGGGACACAGAACTGTGGTAAGGGTTTTGTTTGGGTTTTTTGTTTGTTTGTCATGCACTGGTTGAACAATAACTAATTTTTTCTCTATAGCTCTTTGTGAAACATTTGTCACTTAAAGATGGCAAGCTTGGTGGCAATCTCAGCCTTTGGGAGATAGAAACTGGAGGGCCACAAGTTCATGGTCATCCTCAACTTCATGGTTAAATAAAGACCAGCCTGGGCTACATTAACCCTGTCTTAAATCCACCCCTCAAAACAGAACACACATCTCATATTGTGTTATTTTTATTATATTATATAATTCAAAATTCTGAAATAAAACAAGATTTTTTTTTCCTGTCACAGTTGCACGCACTCTGTCTCTCTGTCTAGTCACACACACACACACACACACACACACACACACACACACACACAACACATCCCCTCTGTGGTGGCGGGAAAGGAAGAACGGAAGCATTTTCTCATCTCTTCTCAGTTAGACTCAGACACCTAAATAGCATGAGGTTGGTCATCAGAAAACTGTTATACATTTGACAAGCTCAGAAAATCTGCATGTAAGCAGTCCATTGTGTCTGTATTTCCCTCCCGGACAGAGATTTTTTTTTTTCAGGCAAAGCAAATAATCCTACACCCAGAAGAGTACAAACAGGAAGCATATTCAGACATGATGGTCAAGGGCAGAACACACATGGTCCTTTCCTAGGTCCATTGCACAGCAGATAAAAGCAGGGAGCCTGGAGACACCGAGTGACATACCTGGGAAAGCAGCATGAGGAGCCTGACAATGTCCCTGTCACCACGAGTCTATTTAAAGGGAAGTCGGCACAGGTCGGGTTGTCTCTACCGAGATGTGAAAGGGTTTGCCCCCAGCATAAACAGATCTGGTGTTTTGGTTTTATCGTTAAGGTTTTGTTTTTTAATTGTGTGTGCACCTGTGAGTGTCCACAAAGGCCAGCAGAAGACATTAGATCCTCTGGAACTGGAGATACACACAGTTATGAGTGAGCTACCATGGACGCCGTTCACTGAGCTCTGGTCTTCTGCAACAGTCGGAAGTGCGCTCAATGGCTGACCCACCTCTCAGCCCCTGGGGGTTTTTGTTTGTTTTGTTTTGTTTTTAAAGACTTTAACTGCTAAAATGGTAGGAAACCACTTCCAATCCTGACACACTTTTCCCTATGGAGCCTTAAAACAATGTATGCAAATCAAAGCACTCATACCCAGCCCTTTTCATTCATACTATCCAATCTGACAAAGAATCCTGGGAGAGGACTAAGCCTTTACCACATGAATAAAGCTAGGCTGCGAAGATATAAACTTTAGATGTCGAACTTACACACAGTTGACATGAAGGCTCTTCTCTGATGATGCTAAACTGTCCTCTCCACACAGGTGCCTAAAATGCCCATTGTACTAAAGAGAGAACCTGATCTGGGGAAATGGAGTGGATTCTTCAGGTCCTTGCCATGAATTATACACAGAGCAATATGTAAACCTCCTTAAAATCTCACCAAAAGTGTTCTAGAGCCGCTTCCTCTAAGAAGCGCAAACAGGAAAGAAGGAATCATCAGGCAACTTTAGCGCTGAGCGGAGACTGGAGGCATTTTGAAGGCCATGATTCAAGCTTCACGGTTAAAGTGTATTTTTGACAGAACCTTTAAAAAATGAAAAGCTTCACCTTCTCCATTGGCTTCCCTGAACCTCTAGGACGGGGTCAGGTCCTCCCGTGTTAGGGGGTAATTATATTCTCCTGCCAACAAGGCTTCCAGAATTATGTTTAGTCAGGCACTGTTGTCTCAAGAGCTAAGGAAGTATCTGTGTAGATTAAGGATCTAATAAAACTTTGTTGAGTGAATAAGTGAATAAAAAGTATTAAAATATAAGGGAGACGTGAGGCATTGTGGTACAAAGAGCCAGAGTGCTACACATAGTGGTTATCAATAAAAAATTATAAATCAATTCAAATTTTATTAATGAGGTGTTCACACTGTAGATTTGATTCATAAAGCATGAAAAAAAAAAGACAGAATACTGAAGCTGTAAAACAAAGCAATGGCAGAAACACGCTCAAGGAAGGGCAGGAGCTGCACCAGGCTCTATAAATATCTTCTACCACAAGTGCCAGGGTTTTGCTGGGGAATCACAAACAGCCATTTGTCCTTACTTATCCCGAGATCGTCATAAAACACCAGAAAGGAGGGCAGTGCCAATAAAAGCACGGAGCTGACTTCTTGAAGAACAACTCTTAAATAATTTCAATCAAAATAATATACGTAAAGAAGAAATCCACACCGAGGTGCTCCGTCCAACTCCAGATTGACTGGCAGCAAATACCTGTGGGTTACCTGCTCTGTGTACCCATGAGGCCCACACGCTACCTAAGTACCCACCAAGGATGGCCCACCAATTCTCATCTTACATCTGCCTCCCCTGAGAGCACCCACTGGATCTCCACCCAGAAATCAAGCTTGTCTCAGGTCAGATGGGCAACCCCACCCTAGTCTTGATTTTAAAGACTTCATCCCCCAGGTTAGGACTACTGGGAAGTAGTGAAGTTTTGTTTTAATTGGTGTAGGCTAGGAAGTATCTGAATAGAGTAGAGTAATCCTCTCTATTCAATCTTTTTTTTTCTCAGCCACTTTCAATGTCCCAAAGTTTAATTAACAGAACAGGGAAGCCGCCCTGAACTGAACTCAACACTCTGGGGTGCGTATGGCGCAAATTTTAGGGAGTGGAATCTAAGGAGACATTGTGTAGTGTGAATGAAAAATGGAAAACGTTCCCCATAGTCTTGGGCATTTGAATCCTTGGTGCCCGGTTGGTGGCACTGTTTGGGGAGATCTAAAAAAATGTGGCCTTGCTGGAGGAAGTATGTCAGATTTTGAGGTTTCAAAGCTTGCTATCCTTCCCAGTGACCAACTCTTACTCCTCTAGAACCAGAAGCCAAAATAAACTCCCTATTCTATACATCGTCCTGATCATAACTGTTTATCACAATAACAGAGACACAATGAATACAGGCATCATCAACTCGCCGCAGAAATTCTCTCAAAGGGGCTAGTAGGACCCTTGTCTCTTTCTCATGCTGTTTGCCTTGCCTCCTGGCTCAAGAGATGGGTAGATTACTTGCAAGAGACCCCTGCCAACTGTGTTGCCAGAGGCCCAAAGCAATGTGTCATCTGATTCTACATCAGACCCTCCAAAATTATGAGCCTAATTTAATTAACCTTTTATCTTCACAAATTGGTTATCTCAAGTGTTTCACTATAGTAATGTGAATTAAGCTAATGGAATCTCAGGCTTCCTTCCCCGAGCCTATCACTCCCAGTACTTGTCTGACAGCACCCACTGTTTCAGGCACTTCTAGTTTCCCCCAAAAGCTTGTCAGGTGGGATGTTTTACTACTCTACTCTCACCCCCCCCCCAAAAAAGGCTGAGACATAGAGACGCCTTCTCCACAGCGTGTGTTAGGAGGGCTCCTGGCACACAGTGGGTGCACAGTCCACACGGCTGTGCTCATCTGCTGAGCCCTGTGGATGGTGCTCATGCAAAAAGGCTCCTCCTCCAGCTCTCTCCAACAGGCGTGGCCAAAGGGTGGGCCAATCTCCCAGTGGCTCTCTCCTTGGTGGTCTGTTCCTGTTTGCAATGACTGACTTAGGGATTTTGGTTAGAAGTTATTCAGAGGCAAAGCACTTGCCTAGCCCAAGTAAAGCCCTGGGTCCTACCACCACCACCACCACAAAATGAACAAAGAAAGAACTGGTTCTGTCTGGCAAAAGCTAGAAGTTGCAAAGCATGGTGTTGAAACTCACTTTGTAATTACTTAAGACCCATAAGAATTTTTGGTGAAGGTACCTTCTCTCTTCAGACAGCCATCCCCTTCCCCAACAGAGACACTGTCCTGAGCCAAAGAAAGGCAAGCAGGAGCTGCCTCTCTGCAAGCCACAGAGGGGCCCCGCCACCTGTCAGAGGGCATGCAGTTAATTGGGTGACACTTGTGAAGGGCTTTGCGACATGTAGCACATATGTCATCCCGGATCTCACACATGGCGCCCCACACGGCAAAATCCAAGAGCTATTTTTAGAATCTACCAGTTGAGCAGAACTTACAAGTTGTCTCCTGCAGTGCACTGTGAATTCATTATTTGTCCACTGAGAGAGAGAGAAAGAACCTTAAAAAGGGTGGGGCGGTGCTGAAAAAGTTATAGAGGATATTTACCACCCACCCCGCCTCCCTCCCCCCAAAATTCATGAAGTTGCCCTCCCTGTCAGATTTGGAGGGAAACCATGAAGTGTTTGCTGTGTTTCATCTATTCCTTTGAAAACAGCCAATTCCAGGGGAAGCAAGGGAAGGCGCTATGGATGTCACTTACACATAATCACAACACTTGTGGCAATCCCTGGACACGCTCAAGAGACTTCAGGGACAGCTCACACAAGAACAAAGCAGCTTCTCTCTATCCTGGCTGTACTCGCTGGGGCGGTAAGGCCAAGTGTCTCTGTGGGTGTGGGTTTAGATGTGGTATCATGGGTTTTGTTTTGTTTTTTTTTCCCACTATAAACCATAATTACGCAAAAGCTTTTCTGGCTTCAGGAAAAAAAAATCAAGGGTTTATTTTTAATTAATGAGGGTAGGTCTCTAATTCCCTCTTTCAAAGCGCTTCCCTTTGCTAAAGGGAATCCTATAAATTAGTGGGGAGGTTTAATGAATAGCCTCTGGCTACGAGGCTTGAGGGTAGTCCCCCTCAGAGTGACATTTGTCCCACATTCTACCTGGCCTCTCCTTTAACACAGCCACATGCTGGCTCAGGGACCTCTGTCCTACCGCCTCTCTGAGGAGCACCATCATGGTTTTTTTTTTTTCCAGGTCTTGAAGTCTGCAGGGGCAAGCGCTAGCATGCTGCCAAACCCTTTGGGATTTCTCTTTTACTGTCTCATGTCTCAGAGAGCTAGCTAGCACTTCCATCACAGGAAGTTCCGACTCGGGCTGAGTTAGAACTCACCTTGAACTCAACTGTTGCAGGGAAACAGTTTCGTATGGTAGTTAATTAATATAACTCCTTCAAGTTTTGCGTTATAGGTCTTGTTTTCAACCTCAGACAAGTGTGACAAAATGTTGGGGACACTTTGGAGAAAAGCCTGTGTCGAGCAAATGTCAGAAAATGTCAGGCCTGTTCCTAGTGCTTGCCATTTAACAGAGAGAAGGGAGGATGTATATGAACACATCCTTTAGTAGCTCTTGTGGGTCGAGAACCCCTAGGGGTTGAACAACCCATTCACGAAGGTTGCCAAAGACCATCAGAAAACACCAACATTTACATTATGGTTCAGAACAGTAGCAACGAAAATAATTTTATGGTTGGGAGTCACCACAACACGAGGAACTGTATTAAAGGGTCATAACCTTAGGAAGGTTGAGAATAATCTAGGCTACTTAGATGTATGTGACTATTATTGACTAATACCAATATCTAGGTTCTTCAGCTACCAAACACACGCTAGTAGCAGCCCTAACTCAAGAATTCTAAATTTATTTGCCACTGGAAGCCCTACATATCTGTCACCAGAAAAATAAGAAACCATGGGGCCAGGAGAGAGAACTTGGTACTTGAAAGTACTAAGTGTTCTTCCCTTGACACAAGTTTGGATCCCAGCTCACAATGGCATATAATTCCAGTTGCAGGGGACCTGATGCATTTTTCTGACATCTGCAGGCTCATACACACATGTTGAACATGTACATACACTCAGTACATGTGCACACGCATGTGTATACACACACACACACACACAAATAAATAAATCTTTGGAAAAATAAGAAAATTGTTCCCAAGCTTGTCCCTGTGGCCCAGTGGCATGTGTTTGTAGTCCCAGAAATTTGGGAGTCTGAAGAAGGAGCACTGGTTGAGTTGAGTTCAAAGCCGAGCTCGAAGATCATCACCGATCGTCTCATCCAATTTACTCTTTATTAAGTCAATAGTGTTCCATCCGCTGACTAAACACAACCTGCCACTATGCTTGGTAGAGCCTTCCAAGAGACTCCTTCAGTTCTTGCAATGGTTAATACTGATTGTCAACCTCACAGGATTTAGAACCATTGGTGACGGGTCTCTGAGTGTATCTGGAGAGATGATTCAGATTAGTGAAGATCACCTTAAATGTGGGCAATGCCATCCCATGAATTGGGGTCCTGGATTGACTAAGAAGGGGACATCTAGTTGGGCACCAGCATTCATCCCTCTGTCTCCAGGCTTTGGATGCAATGTGACCAGTCATCTCAACCGCCTACTGTCATCCCAATGGGCTACTTCCTCTCACGCTGTAGGCAAAATTAACCCCCTCCTCCCCTGAGTGATTTTCATCAGATATTTTATATCAACAAACGTACTCAGTGGAATGATGCCTCATGGAAGCATCCATTTCATCCCAGTCCACCACCAGCACTGGGCACACAGAGGTACTTAATATGGATTATGTTGGATAAGATTTTAAAAGATCATTTCTCATAATTACCACTATTATCATTATGTTTTTTCCTCCTCCCCCTCCTCCTCCTCCTCCTCCTCCCCCTCCTCTTTTTTTTTCCCTACCTTTGAGATAGGGTCCCAATATGTAGCCCAGGCTAACAGGAAATTTGTAAGCTTCCAGTCTCTACCTCTCCACTGCTGAGATTAGAGCTCAAGTTTGGGGCCAGCCTGGGCTACATGGCAAGCTCCTATCTCACAATAAACAAAACAAAGTTAACAAAGCAGCCCCATGTTCTACTGGAGTTATAAGAAATCACCATTTCTGGGTTCACCGGCTAAATGTTTCCCTCCCATCTGTCTCTAATTTTCATCATTAAAACCAGAGCAATATTCTGACACACTGCGTTCCTTTCTTTGCAAATATGGCCTTATCTTTTCTTCAATAGTAATAATTTTCCTAGAATTGATCCCTTACATCTGTTTTGGGGGAGGATCCTTGCTCTGTGAACTCGTGAGTAACTGAAGTAGCCATGGTACAAACGCCACATTTCAGAGGCAAACACCACATGCTTCCCTGTGTCTTTTTATATCAGTATTCAGGAAACTTTTCTTTTGTTCTTGGAAGCATTCAGCGCAGCTGTGATGTCCTGAAGAATTCTTACTTCAAGATATTAGCATGTGCCAGGCATTGTGGTGCAGACTATAATCCTAGCCCTAGAGAGGCGAAGGCAGGAAGTTAAGTGTTTGGCCAGATAATGAGACTGAGGTCAGACTAGGATGCAGGGAAGCCTGCCTCAAGAAAGGAGGAGGAGGAGGAGGAAGAAGAGGAGGAGGAGAAGCAAGCAGAGGAAGAGGAGGAGGAGGAAGAAGAGGAGGAGGAGATAATTACTAAAAGGTCAAGGGGCATTATTTTTATTATTAATTTATTGGTTTTGTTTTGTTTATTAAGAATCATGGTCTCTCTCTATAGTCTTGAAACTCACTATGTAGACCAAGACCAGGCTAGATTTGAACTCACAGAGATCCTCCTGCCTGTGCTTCTTAAGTGCTGGGATTAAAGGCATGGGCCACCGTACCCAGCCTGCCTGCCTTTCTTTCTTTTCTTCCTTCCTTTTTTTCCTTCTTTTCCTTCTTTCTTTCTTTTTGTGTTTGGGACAGAGTTTCTCTATGTAGCCCTAGTTATCCTAAAACACTCTTAAGTAGATCAGGTTGTTCTTGAACTCACAGAAATCCACCTGCTTCTATCTCCCAAGTGCTGCGATTGAAGGGATGCTCCGCCATGTCCAGATAAAGGAGAACTATTTTTATCCATGCAGTCTGAGACGTAGGTTAAGCATTCGATTAATGTTGCGTGGTTGCGATTGTATAACATTAAATTCCAAAAATTTCGTGCCCTGCTCCTTCATCTGGGTTCTTTGTGTAGGAAAACCTTCCTATTACATTTCTCACAGTCCCCAGGGTAAACAGTCAGTGCTCAATCAGTATTTGGTGACTGACTGAATGGGCGGGACAACGCACTTGGATAGAATTGGGTGAACTAGTTAAATGAGATAATGCTGACCCAGGTCTCCGCCATTCTCATGACCGTGCACAGATTCACGAGCAGAGCCTTCAGAACACCTCAGGGTAGCTTGTGGCACTTGGGCCTGCTTGTTAGTGAGGCCTTCTTTATGACCCACCTTAGGCAGAAAACTTCTGAAGCCATGTGGTTGCTTGGCACCTTATAAAATGCAGCTTCGTGTAATGTGGATTGTTACTTTAAGTGCAACCTTATAATTAAGGCTACCCTATAGACAAAAATGTAATGTCGGTAATTATGGTTTCTTGGCTTTATAGGAAGGGAGATGACCCTTGCAACAAGAGGCCCCGTTCGGACAGCTTTAAGAACATCTGCCTCAGATTATCCGTCCTCCGTCATGGCGGACTCATTAAATGTGGATATGGCTTCCACAACCTTTTCTTTTGCTTATAAACAAACGCATGTGTACAACAGCTTCTTATGGTGGGCACTTCCAAGGACTGCTCTACAAGACCCTTTCAAAAATTCACTGTCCTGAGGTCTTCTGTCCTAAGTGTGTTTACAGATGCTGGTTGATCGACACAGGCAGCATGTGTCTGTGTGTCAAGGGAAGAGTGTTCCCTGCAGGACGTGAGGAAAGCCACTCGCAGAGTGACCAGGCAGTCGTCTGACAGATGACGCATGACTGCCTCCAGAGTTCAACTTTATTACAGACACAAGGAAATCTTGGGTTGTTTGGCTCTAACTACGACTGCAGTCTTTAAGGACAATGTTGAAGTCACTTGGTTAAAAATCCTTATAGAGCCAGCCCATCAGTGTCAAAATAACTCTCTTCTCTCTCTTCAGTAATAGCGGCATCTTGTCTGCGTTCCACTTTAAAGAAGGCAAAACTGAACTACAATATTCTGTCATGAAAGTTCTAAGCTCGGTATTTCTATCTGCAGAATACCTCTAGGTACGACTCTCTATAACTGGATATGATCCAGTTGACCGATGCTGAGTTGCTGAAATGTACAAGCCCACTTTCGACACAGGGGACTGTGACATATGATCTGAGAACACACGGCTACGGCTTTAACACTAGCCATGACGGGGTTTATAATGTGAGAAGAAAATAAATAGTAATGTGCAAGACAGAAGAAGGGCAGACAGCAGGCTATACATACAACAACAATGCCATGGATGTTCAGAAATAAATGCTTCTCTTCTCCTGGAGAAATCATCGCAGGCTGGGAGAGGACGTGGTGTTAGAGCAGACAGGAATGATCACGAAGACGGAGGGCAGGAGGAAGGGATTCTTTAAAACAAGTCATTTGGCCTGGGGAGAAGGCTCAGTTGGCAAAGTGCTTGCCATGCAGTATAAGGTTCTGGGTTCAAATTCTCAGACTCATGTAAAGCCGGTGTGGCAGTGAACGTCTGTGACCCAAGTGCTCTGGTAGGGGGATGGGAAGTAGGAAGACTCTCAAAAGCTCCCAGGCCAGTCAATCTGGCACACAAAGTGGGAGATGACAATGAGGTTCTCTCTCAAATGAGGTGGAAGGCAAGGAGACTCATATCCTGGGTTGTCCTCCGATCTCCCTACAGGTACATTATCTTGCTTATCTACTGCTGCGATGAAACTCCATGACAAAAAGCCAACTTGGGGAGGAAAGGGTTTACTTGGCTTAAGTATGCGGAATCACACAGTCCATAAAGAAAGCTGGTCCAGAGCAAGCAGGGGTCGGAGTGAGGGGCGGAGCCAGCGGGGAGGGGCGGAGCGAGCGGGGCAGGAACGGGTGCACTCACGCATGCACACACAGACACAATTTCTTTAAAATGTCTTGATAACGGAACCTGAGGGGGAATCTCATACTCTATACTTAGGTTGGACAAGGCCTAACTAAGAGCTTAAAGTAGCAAGTTCTTAAAGACATGGCAGAGATGGTAATAATACCAGACATGGCAATGATTTGAGGTATAACACCAAACAACTTAAGCAAGGAAAAAAAAAACGGATTAATTGGACTTTCTCAGAATTATATAATTTTGTGCCTCTAATGAGACAGGCTGACTCCATGATAGGCTTCAAACTGACAGTTCAGGAGACTAGACCTAAATCTCTGTTTCCAAGAACTGGGCAAGTCCAGGCAAGTCCAGGCCTCAGAAGCTGCCCTGCCACCTGGCCTGGGACAAGGACAATGGGTCAGCAGCAGGTTACAGACTTCCTCAGCAATGGTTCTAGAATGTCCCTAGAGATAAAGCCAATGACAGAGGTCACCTACCCCTCCCCCAGAATTCCCCTAATGTGTTTTAAATCGGGCCTTCGAGCTCACTTTGGAGTCCCCATCTTGGAATGGGAGACCCCAGCATGCTGGACTTCTGCAGAATAAAACACTCTTTGCGTTTACATACTATTTGAGTCTGGGGTGTCATTCTTTTGTGAATCATGGACCTTTATACCCCTCAAAGGATACTATCAAGCATAGAGAATGACAACCTTCGACAGAAGAAAATATATGCAAATCAGAGAGAGCTGATGTCGGATTAATATCCAGAATATATAAAGAATACCCACAACTCAACAACAAAAATAACCAACCCACTTCCCAAAGGAGAGAAACACAAAAACACAGGTGTAGATATTTTTCCAAAGAAGACATATTGGAGGGGGGGGGGGTAGGGGAAGATGCACACTATCCAAAGATATTGATCCTTAGTAAAATGCAGATCCAAAAGAGGATGAGATGCTACTCGTGCCTGTCACCATGATATTATTTATAAAACAAGCAGAAAGTAAGTGTTGATGGAGAGAAATGGGAATGTTTGTGTTCCACTGGCAAGATTCAAAATAAGAAACATGAGAGAAAAGTTCCTCAACAGAAATCCCTCAAAATGGAGAACAATCTAATTCTATATAATCAAATAGTCCACCTCTAAAGAGTATAAAGATGTAATTTAATTAAAAGCAGCCATTCTCGATATGCTCTCCCAAAGAAAAGGATGTAGGAACTCGGACGTATACACCCTGTCACAGACAAATGTCAAGAAACGAATGGGTAAAACATAGGGTATGAACACAATAGAATTATTCAATGTTATTCGATCTTAAAACAGAGATTGTGGGGGCTGGAGAGATGGCTCAGTGGTTAAGAGCACTGGCTGTTCTTCCAGAGGTCCTGAGTTCAAATCCCAGCAACCACATGGTGGCTCACAACCATCTGTAATGAGACCGGATGCCGCCGAGCAGTGGTGGCTCATGCCTTTAATCCCAGCACTTGAGAGGCAGAGACAAGTAGATTTCTGAGTTTGAGGCCAGTCTGATCTACAGAGTGAGTTCTGGGACAGGGCTGTCTCAAAACACAGAGAGAGAGAGAGAGAGAGAGAGAGAGAGAGAGAGATTGAGATTGGATGCCTCTTCTGGTGTCTGAAGAAAGCGACAGTGTACTTACATATAATAAATAAATAAAACTTAAAAACAAAACAACAGCAACAACAAGAAGACAGAGATTGTGGGCTGGCTAGATGGCCCAGAGGGGAAAAGCACTTTCCAAGTGAGCCTTGACAACCTGAGTCATCATGGTGCAAGAAGAGAACGAACTGTACAGAGCTGTCCTCGGACTCCTGGACACGTACCCACAGACATACACACACGATACTAATGTTTATGTGCACATAGGGAGTAGTACGTGCAGATGCTATCAGAGTCCAGAAGAGGGTGTCCTATCTGACTTCTCCACTGGCAAGATTCACAATAAAGAGACACAAGAGAAAAGCTCCTCAAATAGAGGTTCCTCAAAATGGCAAACAATCTAATTCTAATCAATCTGGCTGCTGGAAACCCAGTTTGTGTGCACTCTTAACCACTGAGCTATCTCTTCAGGCCGCTAAAAATAAAAGACTATTTCACGATGAAACTTGTGATAGATGATCCAACATGAATGAACACAGAAGACATTAGGCTAAATGAAACAAGTCAGTGGGAGGAGGATAAATACTGTAGAATCTCACTTGGATGTGGGGTCTAGAGTAACAGAAGTCAGAGCCAGGAAGTCAAGTGGAGGTTGCCAGGGCTGGAAGTAGGGTGTGGGGGGAGGTTGCTGTGCAGGAGGAAATGGCTTCAGTTCTTAAGGGAAAAGGAAAAGTATTCTGAAGATGGATGGTAGTGATGTTTGTACAGTAATGCGAAGAATATATTTAAAATGGAGATGATAGCCAGGTTTGGTGGTGCTTGCCTTTAATCCCAGCATTGGGGGGGGGGGGGGAGATAAGAGGCAGATGGACCTCTTGTGAGTTTGAGGACAGCCTGGTCGGTCTACAAAGCGAGTCTAAGACAGCCAGGGTTGGTTATACTAAGAAACCCTGTCTGGGAAAAAAAAAAATCAATCAATAAATTAGTGAATGAATGAATGAATGAATAAAATGGAGATGATAAGATTGAAGACCATCTTGGTCTATCTTACCCAAAGCCCTGAATTTGGTCTCTAATTGGGGGGTGGGATGGGGGGTGAGAAGAAGAGATAAAACTCAACCAAAAGAAATTCCACTCACTCCCCTTTCTATCCCCACTCTGGTCAATACCTTCTTCTTTTTTTTTTTTTTATTTTCTAAGTTTTTTTATTTACATTCCAAATCATTTCCCCTTTCCCGCTTCCTCCCTCCCTGAAAGTTCCATAAGCCCCCTTCCCTCCCTCTTTTCTCCATTCAACCCCCTCTCGCTTCTCTGTCCTGGCATTCCCCTACATCCAGTCTTTCCAGGACAAGGGGTCTCTACTTCCATCTTCTTAGAAATCTATTGATATGCGAACTGTGTCTAGGGTATTCCGAGATTCTGGGTTAATATCCCCTTATCAGTGACTGCATACCATGTGTGTTCTTTTGTGATTGGGTTACCTCACTAAAGATGATATTTTCAAGTTCTGACCATTTGCCTAGGAATTTCGTGAATTCATTGTTTTTAATTGCATAGTATTCCACAAAAATCGACCATATAATTGGTCACAAATCAGACCTCAACAGATATAAGAAGATCGAACTAATCCCATGCCTCCTATCAGATCACTATGGAATAAGGGTGGTCTTCAATGGCAACAAAAACAACAGAAAACCCACATATATATGGAGGCTGAACAAGCTCTACTCAGTGATAACTTGGTCAAGGAGGAAAGAAAGAAAGAAATCAAAGACTTTTTAAAATTTAATGAAAATGAAGGCACAACATACCCTAATTTATGGGACACAATGAAAGCAGTGCTAAGAGGAAAATTCATAGCCCTGAGTGCCGCCAAAAAGAAACGGGAGACAGCATACACTAGCAGCTTAATGGCACACCTGAATGCCCTGGAACAAAAAGAAGCAAATACACCAAAGAGGAGTAGAAGGCAGGAAATCATCAAACTCAGGGCTGAAATCAATCAAGTAGAAACAAATAAAACCATACAAAGAATCAACAAAACTAGGAGTTGGTCAATACCTTCTAACCCTGCTGGTCCCTCAGAACATCCCTGAGCTCAGAGGCCTGCCCTGCCACTCTCTTCCATACTGGCCTGGATATTTAAGCCATCTCTCTCTCATCTCTCAGTATCCATCAAGACCTAGAAAGCAAAAGTAGCATCCTGTCCTCGGACTAAGCAGGAGCATTCGGAATCCGTATGCAAAGCGGCACCCCTGCTTAACATAGTTCGAGAATTACAACAGCAATTTACCTCTCGCAGCTCAGAAGCAGGTTTTCCTCCTCGGTATGGCTCACATTAGGTCTCTTAATAAAGTCTTTCAGGAGAGCTCTCTGAAGCTCGTCCGGCCAAAACTACTAAGTGGAAAAGCAAGTACAGGGCTGAACAGTCAGGTTAGAGGAAAAGGGCTACACTTCCGCCTCTTTGCAGAAAACCAGGTGACAGGCACCCGGAAATGAAAGAAGTGACCACCTAGAGTGACTTACAGCCCTGCCCCTTTTCGAACCTGTTCCTTGCCCATCAAAGGATATCTGGTCCTAAGACCTTTCTTTATCAGAGAAAAATATCCCCAAGGTGTCCCATGGAAGCTCTTTTGCAGCTCAAAACAAGCTGGGAATACAAAGGGTATATTGTTGATGTCTGGCTTCTTTTTTTCTTTCTTTCTTTTCGTTTAGACACTGAGCAAAGTTAGCAAAAGTAACAGTCACAATGCCAGGCTAAACCACAAAACCGAGTTTGTCTCGAGCTATGCTGGATAGGGGAACTTGGCCACCAAGCAGAGCAAGTTTCTATGGTGAGATGGAGAAAGAGACCTGCGTGAAAAGCAAAAAATTACACAAGCTTCTGGGGTGCGTGAGGCCGGCCGGACAGCTGGAGCCAGGACTAGGGGCTGTTTGTACTTGACTCCTGGAGGAGAAGGCAGGGGAGTCGGTGGATAGAGAAGCAGGTGGTAAGGTGGAGGAACGAACCTGGAGTGGGTGAGGATGAAGAGTTGTTCGCAAGAGCAAGTAAGGACTGTGCTGAGAGGGAACGAGTGCCCATGGACAGGCAGCGCCTCTTAAGCGGCTCTCTCAACCAGGCTGCCCCCGCGTGGAGTAGACCCCCCAGAAACAGAGCAGAACCTCTCCCGTCCTGCCAGTCAGCTCAACCCATTATCATCATGGAGGGGGTTTAAGGGGAGGAGCGAATTGAGGGGAGGAGCGAAGGAGCTTCATTCCTCTATTTCTCCGCCCCCCTTTCTTCCTCCTCCTCTTTTTAGAATATCTCCTCGCCTGGCAGTGATGGCACAAGCCTTTAATCCCAGCACTCAGGCGGATTTCTGAGTTCAAGGCCAGCCTGGTCTACAGAGTGAGTTCCAGGACAGCCAGAGCTATACAGAGAAACGAAAGAAAGAAAGAAAGAAAGAAAGAAAGAAAGAAAGAAAGAAAGAAAGAAAGAAAGAAAGAAAGAAAGAAAGAAAGAAAGAAAGAAAGAAAGAAAGAAAGAAAGAAAGAAAGAAAGAAAGAAAGAAAGAAAGAAAGAAAGAAAGAAAGAAAGAAAGAAAGAAAGAAAGAAAGAAAGAAAGAAAGAAAGAAAGAAAGAAAGAAAGAAAGAAAGAAAGAAAGAAAGAAAGAAAGAAAGAAAGAAAGAAAGAAAGAAAGAAAGAAAGAAAGAAAGAAAGAAAGAAAGAAAGAATATTTCCTCTAGCATCAGTATCTGCTCACAGCTCATAGTTGCACGCACACAGGCATGCACACACATACCCCAGGTGTCCCTGCCTAGGGCATTCGGTCTAAGAGCAAACAGGAAGCTTGAAAGAGCACCTCGTAGGCTGTGTATACAATAATGGAGAGCGTGCTTAGGAGCTGAACCCAGTTCTCCTTGGTCAGAAAGAGCTACAGGTGATTCCCCAATGCAAGCAGCTTCCAACACAGGATTATTTTATCATCTCTGCCGCTCTCCAGTCACACACTCAGCTGTGTTAAACAAAAAGTTTAGGCTGCTGCTCCTGGCACGCTCACTATTGGAAAGAACAACATTGGAATCGGGGACCAAATGCTTGCCTAGCATGCGCTAGGAGTCCTGGGCTCCATTCTCCAGGATGCCCTGCTTGCCCCGGCCAAAAGCTAACAGGAAGAAGGCCCATAGAGCATTAAAAATGGCATTGGGGCTACGGCGAATTATTCTCCTATGTTTTAGTTTTTACGGGTTTTGTTCTCACTGAATTCTGGACTTACACACTTTGATATCTACTATAAGACAACAGCCTATCTCTTAGAACCACATTAAAAAATACGTTTATAGAAGCGACCCTTAAAGCATAAAAGAGCTTTTTATTACCTAATATACTTTAATTGGGAGCCCTTCCTCCTCTAATTAGACGTGTGAACCTCAACGTATTTTACATTTTTATTCGCCAGAAGGCTCAGCGGTAATACTGGCACTTCCTCCTTGGAGTCATTAATTCTAAAATCTTTCTGGCTTTAAAATTAGTTTTTCTTACATCTTTTTTTTTTCAATCAAACAACAGAATAATAGAAAACTTTGTTGATGCCAAAATCTAAATAGCTCTCAAATGCACAACCACTGAGATTCATTCATTCAACAAACACTTATTGATCATATATTCTATGCCAAAGCTTGTTCTACCCTCGGAGATACAGTAACAGACAATATACTTAGCCTGTGGTCCCCACGGAAAGGCGAGAAACCGAACTCAAGTTTGGGAATTAGCAAAAAAAAAAAAGATTGTATAATCTTATGAAAATATTGCAAATCGCTGAACTACATTTTAGGAAGTAAATTTTATGGGTTGTACCTTGAAAGCTTGGCAAGTGGTGTGTGATGTTTTGACATGGCTGATATCTACCCAGTAAATGTCTTCTAAAGGGTAGGATCAGAGCCGCAGTGTGTGAAGTGCAGGTGTAATCCCAGCACTTGAGAATCTGAAGTAGGACAATCCAGAGTATATAGCCTGGGCTATATATGTACTGGGTTCAAGACTGCCTGGGGCTACACAATGAGAGACACCGTCTCAATCAACTGATCAATCGATCAGCTAGAGCACTGAATACAAAGATACCTACAGAGGTGAATGTCCACATATAAAGCCTAAATTATAATTATAGCTGACATTAATGCTCTGCCACTCTGTTCTTGAATGCAGCCCTGGCCCACGCATTCATCTTGGTTGTTAGTAGGTCCTGTTTACTGCATGGTGTGGCTGAGAAATGATACAAGCCATCCCCACCTTAAAGCTGGGACACTGCAGTGTCCCAGCCTTAGGCAGGGGGATTGCTCCCAGCAGACCGGTCCCTTTCACTGGCATTGTGACTTTCACTTCGGTCCGATCTTCCTAGGGTTTCAACCCATCTCCGTGAGAACAGGCGAGAACTAGGGGCTGGAGTCTGCTGTACACAGATCCCTGTCACCGCGACGAGTGTGACTAATCCGATTTTTATCTGTGAGTGTCTCGTCCCATCGTAACACGACCTGCCTGACACAGGGCTGTGCTTCCTATCTTAACAACAAGTTCTTTGTGATACCAAATTATGAAAACACACCAGAACTCCACCAAGTATTCAGTTTCCTTTTGTAGTGTTACCGTTTCCCAACACTTATTCTCGAGTAAAATGCAGCATGCCATCATTTAGCAGTTGATACAAGAATTTTTACATAATATATTGAAAATCACAATGGTGGGGAGGGGAAAACATTTATAAAATTCCATCAAAAATCTATTACTTTATCTGCTGATTAACAGACAGAATTTTTTAGTTAAAATATTATGGGATTTGAGAGCTGGAGAGATGGCTCAGTGGTTAAGAGCACCAGCTGCTCTCCCAGAGGTCCTGAGTTCAATTCCCAGCATCCACATGGTGGCTCACAACCTTCTATACTGGGATCTGATGCCCTCTTCTGGCATTCAGGTGTATATGCAATTACAGCACTCATATACATAAAAATAAATAAATCTAAAGAAAAAATATTATAGGACTTTCTAAAATCAGGGTGCCTTATTAAATAAACTTTGTTTTAAAAAACAAAACAGTTTATAGGGCTAGCAACATGGTTCAGCTGGTAATGGTGCTTGCCACCAAGCCTGACAACCTGAGTTCAATCCCTGGAACCCCTGTTAGAAGGAGAACCAAACCCTTGCAAGTCATCTTTTAAGTTCCACTTGCATCATGTATGCTCGCCTGCCTGCATGAGTTTGCTTGTGCTCTCTCTCTCTCTCTCCCTCTCTCTCTCTCTCTCTCTCTCTCTCTCTCTCTCTCTCTCTCTCTCTCTCTCTCTCTCTCTCTCTCTCTCTCTCTCAGAAAGGGGGAGGGGGGGAAGAGAAAGAGGGAGGAAGGGAGAGAGAGGATAAACTAATAAATGGAGAAAGAGAAGAAAAACATTTTAAAAATAAAAAAAGCCATGGGTAAAAACAGAAATATCTTTATCTTAGTTCAACTTCTCAAATGGAATTCTCTGTTGTGTTCTATGTAAACCAGACACAGTTATAGTGCAGGTATCCTGGCGCGTTGTGTATCAACCTGACACAAGTTAGAGTCGTCTGAAAAGAGGGAACTCAACTAAGAGGCCTCCCTAAGATCCAGCTGTAGGGCATTTTCTTAATTTGTGATTGACAGACGAAGGCCCAGCCCATTGTGGGTGGTGCCATCCCTGAGCTGGTGATCTAAGTGCTATAGACAGCAGGTTGAACAACCTACAGAGAGCAAGTCAGTGAGGGGCACCCTCCAGGGTCTCTGCACCAGCTTCTGCCTTCATTTCCTGCCCTAAATTCCAGTGACGATGAACTGTGTGTCCCTTGCCAAGTCGCTTTTTGGTTATAGTGGTTCATTACAGCACTAGAAACCCTAAGACAGCATGTCTATGAATTCTAACTACTCAGGACACCAAAGTAGGATTACCAAATCAAGGCCAGCCTGGGCTGAGAACATAACTAACCTTATAGGAGGAGGAGGAGGAGGAAGAGGAAGAGGAGGAGGAGGGAGGAGCAAGAGGAAGGAGGAAGGAAGAAGAGAAGAAGAGGAGGAGGAAGAGGAGGAGCTAAAAAGAACAACTGAGTGGGTAAGAAGCCACCAAGTCTGACAACACAAGTCAGTCCCTGGAACCAACATGGAAGGAAAGAACTGATCCCTGTAAGCTGCCCTCTTCCCCCCCATCCCACCCCTCCCACACACACACTGTCAGTGAAGGATATTCACCAAAGGTCTAGGCTGGGGAGCATAGTGGATTGGGCAATGCCCACAGGGTTAGATCATCTCCCTCTCTGGATCACTGGTTTTTGCCTCTGTCCGGTGGAACAACAGTTCATATCCACTCCACAGGTCATTAAAAGAACTCAATAAGGTAAGAGCCATGGAAGCCTTATCAAGTCTAATGCGCTTTTTAAAATGTCACGTCGGTAATTATCAGCACGGCCATGAGCTCCGCCTCCTCCACTCCAGTTCCTCGCAGCAAATAAAACACCCCGAGGTTGAGAGACATGCAGAGCAGTCCTAACGATGCAAAATGTATCACTGGATAATTATAACATCACTGGCATGTAAAAAAAAAATTCATCAAAAAAACATTAAATAGTAAAATTTCCCTTAAGTTACAATTCTCCCTTGTAAAGAAAGGTTTAATCTCCAGGAGCTAAGTGCCTAGTTCAGATAAAGGAGAGAAAGGGATTCCAACGGACCAAAGAGATCAAAGGAATAGCTTAGAAAAGAGAAGCCCAGAACCAGAGAGAAAGGGCAAACACAAACAAATACACACACCCTTTGAAATCACAGATGGAAATCCATCTTCCTCTGGGTATCTTTGTTAAGAGAGCCCCGCGCACATTAGAAAAATAACTCTCACTCCCACAAATACATCCAGATGTTCACGAATATTCATGACGTGCTTCCAATTTGGTCTGAACTTGTCCTTAATTTATTTTTGATTAAGTTCCATCGGCTTCTGGTGGATCCCTGAGATAAACGGCGGGTGCTGTGGCACAAATTTAGAGCATCTTCATATTTTAAGTAATTGCAGAAAGTCTCTCAAACTACCCCCTTATAAATGCATAATTTATTCACAGGCTGTGGAATGCCAAGGATAGACTCCTGAATTTGAACTCTAATTTTACTGCTCAAGGTATTAAATTAAATCTCTACTTGTAATATAGGGCCTGACATTTAGGGGAGGTGGGGCTACAATCGGACAGATCAAGGGGACGGGGATGTTAGCGCTGGATTTTCTTTGATGAGTAATGCAGGGTATAATACAGAAAAGGTAAGATTTGTGCTCTGCGGAGGGGTTGGTAGGATGGGGTGGGGCGTTTTCCCTGAGATATACCACATCGGCATATAGCTTCATCTTACCAGATACCGCACACATGGTTGAAAAGCAGACCCAACCAATGACACAAAACAAACTTTGTCAACACTTCACTATCTGGATTTCCTCTTTGTAAAGCTAGTTGTAAAGGCACATGCCTGTAATCCCAGCATTCAGGACGCTGAGACATTAGGACCGTCAAAAACTCAAAGGTAGCCTGCAAGCACCAAGCCAGTCAGGGTTACATAGAAAGATCCTGTCTCAAAAGGCCTAAATGGAGTTATGGATAAATAAATACAAACCTTGAGAAACTAAACGGGGGGAAAAAGCAACTGCAGATCAGAACATCTTGCGGAAATGGGTACAGTGATCTGAAAAGAGGTTTTCTAAACACGGCTAATCAAAGTATGCGCTAATGAGGCTAAGCAGTATCTCACTGAAATAGCATTTGCAAGGGGCATACAAGGCTTGACATTAAATCCCCACTCAGCATATAAATGAATAAAGGAATGCATAGGGGTGTGTGTGTGTGTGTGTGTGTGTGTGTGTGTGTGTGTGTGTGTGTGTGTGTGTGTTGACCCATAGATATTTTTTGTTGGGATTCACACCTGGGACAAACAGTTGAGGTGCATATTTAACATATCAAAGTGGACCTGGCCTCCAGGTTCTCCCAGCATCCCTCAGTCCCTACCTGGCATACAGGCATGCCCTCTACCCTGAACTTTCCAGCCCAGGGGCTGGGCTTCCCCTCCACCAGAAGCTCTTTTCTATGTAATCCAGATGTTTTGGGCTTTCTCTCTCCCTGTATGAGTTCTTTCTCTTTTTTGTCCCCCTAGCCTCTGTTTCCCTGCCCACGGTGACTTCCCTGACCTGGTTCCTTGGAACCAGTGAACCCACCTGAGAGTGGCTTCCCAATAAACCTGCCTTTATATATTCTAATCTGGCTTGAATTGGCTCATTTCATGAGAGGAGAATAATTTATCTTTTTTTTTTTAATGCCAGAGCTGAGGTAGGACATCAGTCTAAAATGTGGGTCTGTGAACCAAGGACGTCAATGATACGATATCCTCTGCAAAGTTCCCAGCCCAGCCCCAGACGACCAGCAAGCTAGATTCTCTATAGTCCTCTCTGACCCCATTCCATGCTCCAAGCAGGACCCTGGAAGATAGGGCTACTATCATGTTTTTGCCATAGCTCTCACATCTGACCTCAGACTGTCTCATTAAATGGTCTCATCAAATGACATCATAGATGTAGCTTGGAAACTTCAACTCCTCCCTTCGACTGCCTGAAAACACACCAACATTCACGGCTGTGACAAAATATCTGAGAAAACAACTTTGAAAAAGAAATTAATTTGGCTCACAGTTTACAAGGCCACGATCACCTCATTCTCTACTGCTGCAGAGTCTGCTATAAATGGTGAGCACATGGCAAGGCATGGACACAGGAGGCACAGAGCAGGACAAGAAAGGAGACAGCTTTTGCTCTTCTAAGCCACGAACCCCTGAACCTACCTCCTCCAACAGATCCGAACTCTAATCCCCCTCAACCGCCAATAGTGCCATTAAATTATGACTTTATCAACCAGTCACTTCCAAACGCCCCACCCGTTTACAGTCAAGCAAGCCATTTAAGAAGAAGCCCTCGGGACAGTTTGCAATCAATCCCAACACTCATTCCTTCAAATTGTGTCTCGTTCCAAGACCAAACTGCCTCTAGAGGGTTACAAATTAAACTTTTTTTTTAATAGCCTGTAATTAGCTTGTGATTAGCACTGTAATCTTCCATGTATTTTTTTAAAGTGTTTGTTAAATGTAAACATTTAGATCACAATATAATTTTGGCCACTTGGTTTTAATATTCCAGGGTTCCAAAAGAAACACTGGCCTGGCCCTTTACTGGAAAGGACTGGCAATATCACCACGTGCCTCATGCCCCAGGGAAGTAATTTATCCACAGATCTTTCCCTTGAGTTTCTAGGTTTTTCTCTCCCCAGCTGATGTGACTTTTATTAGCATTCAGGAAGTCTCTCAGACCTACATAAGTAGAAACAACAAATTGCTCTCCTTTTGGCAATTGTTCACACTTAAATATTTTTATTTTTTTATATATTTATTTCTATTTCTCTCTCTCAGTGTCTGTGTGTGTGTGTGTGTGTGTGTGTGTGTGTCTGTGTGTGTGTGTGTGTCTGTGTGTGTGTGTGTCTGTGTTTGTGCCGTGCTCAGGGGGGGCAGACAGAGTCTCAGGTAGCTTCCTGTGTTGTTTATTTTTGAGGCAGGGTCTCTCTCTCTCTCTCTCTGAACCTGAAGCTCATTGATTGGGTAGAGCAAATGGCTAAGTGGGCTCCAGGGATCCACTTGTCTTCACCAACTACCAGCAAAACGATTATAAATAGGCACAAACCACAATTCCTGGTTTTCACATGCATCCTGGGGTCTGAACTCAGGTCATCCTGTTTGAGTGGCAGGCACAGTATAGGATACTTAGTCATCTCCTCAGCCAGGTGTTTATATTTTAAACAGAAGACATTTAGGGCATTCTCTTCTTGGTGTCTTTTTACCAACTCGAACTAAAACCAGTCACTTCCGATCACTTGCGAGCAAAACGATCAGGTTGCTGAGCGATTTTTTTTTGAAAACTCTGCAGGCCTCACACAACACACAGGTGTCTGTGATGGCACACACGGGCTGCAAAGACATCCAAGGAAAAGGCGAATGCACTGTTGGATTGGCAAAGCCCTTCTTGGTAAACAGAGGTACCGCAGGCCAAGATCAAACCCAGCACCAAGAGATCTGTTTACCGTGACTTTCGTGCCGTGCAATGCACAAAAACTGCTGACAAAATTGGGACCGGCCACGGGAACACAAATGTTACTTTGTCTGAGAGGGGCCAGAGCAGCGGGCAGTGTTACCATCTGGCTTAAGATATAATGCCTCAGTGTGTTTTTGACATCGACTGTGCAAATCCCCCCAGCAGAATGGACTTCAAACTCCCATCTCGGGCCCACTGATTCCGATTGCAATCTGCAAGTCAACAGTGGCCCAAAGCTAGCGAATAATGGAAGCTAACACAAGGCAAGAAACAGAACAAAACAAACGCCCTTCAGAGCAGCTGGCTTCGGAGGGCGGGGGCTCCCGAGGAGTAATTCAGGAGTGTGTGTAACAGGGTGGCCGGTTTCTTGTCTGCTGAAAATCAGAACGGGAACAGTGAAGGTTCAGATGTCCCCTATTCTCAGTTCTGCAAGCCTTTCCTAGCAACACCAGGACCTGCAGATTGACCTAGAGGACCTCACTTTCCCTATGCTTTCTAGAACATTCCGAAATGTCTGCACAGAAGAACAATCAAAAAAACCTAACAGAAAGTCCCCAGAGGGTGGACTAATCATGCTCGTCCATCAGACAAGAACAAGTTCACCCTGGCCCAGTTGGTCAATGGGGGTGGGGGAATAGAAATATGGTTGTTTTACATCGTCTAACAGACAAATCAGAATAGCATTCTGCTCCATCTCTTCGCCATTTGATAACCCAAGGTCCCATGAAGAGCATCACGACTCTGTCCCCACGTCATTCAGTCCTTGCTTTTGACTACCCGGAACATACATGCGCTTCAACGGACTCTCAATTTTTGGCCTTCACCCAAACTATGACCTGGACCTCTACCTTGGGTTATTTAACATTATGCTCACCTCCTATGTTAGGAAAAAAAAAGCCTCCCAAGTTCTTTGTACTTGGGATGCCCAGGTGCCACTACTAGGCTGCTTCCAAACTTTCCTCCTGAGCCAGGGACTCTCTTCTGCATTCCTGTCAACCTCCAAACAGTCTGTTAGCTTCTCTCGTGCCCAGCATACCCTGAGGTCTGAGGTCTTTTTTGGGTAGAGAGAGTATCTTTACTTAGCATCTCTGGAAGCACTAAAATATCAACCAAGTGCTCAATAAATATTTTCAGTTGATTCCATACATAAACAATCTCAACAAATGGGTATCGGGATGTGTGTGTGTGTGTGTGTGTGTGTGTGTGTGTTCATTTGAAAGAACTGAATGTGGGTTTGCATTTTGCCTTGAAAGAGTTGTAATAGCACTGTTGGAGGAAGGAGTAAAGACGAGATTAGAGAAACAGGATGCTGGGAACTGCCAAGGATGAGTGTCGTGCACAGGAAACTCACTGTCATTACTGTTTGTGTGTGTTTGAAATTTCCCCCAAACAAAAAGCTAAAATCCCAAACCCCTGCACTCATGTGAATGGACATTAATGAAGTATCCATAGTGGTAACTCCTCCCCACTCCTGCAGGAATGTTTGAACTCGGAAGAGGAGAAGGAAAAGAAACAAACAGTTGTAAGTCACTTCGGGTGACCTCCAGTTTGTTTTCCTTACTGCTCTTAAACTATGAGATAGTTATAGACAGGGAAACTGAGGCTTGGTGATGAGAAAGTGGAACAGACAGAATTTAAACCTGGGTCTACCTCCCCAGTCCTCCTGCCCCAACTTCCTAAGTGCCAGGACTACGGATATATACCACCAGATTTGCTTTTATTGCTGCTATATTACTTAAGAGCTATATTGGGGGGCGGGGGGAATGATCTTACTACAACTTAACCTGAGAAAAAAATGAAATTATTAAAATTATCAGAAATAGTAACTATAACTGAGAAGCATTCCACACATCAAGAACTGTGGCTCTGGTGTCCCCTTCACCAATGCTAGATCATTACTTATGTTTCTACTATCCAAAGATCTGGGGAAGTCCCCACCTGGCTCCCTTTCTCTTGTACACACATCACCATGATAATAATGTGGCAGAAACTCCAGGCCAGGCTTGCGCTGCCAACAAACACCACCAAAACCGCAGGTCACCACAGGCGGAGACTTCTGTACCAGCTCTATACCGCATCAAGGACCACACCAACTTGTCTTCTGCAGAACTCCAAACTGTCTAAACCTCGAAGACACCAAGGAAGTTGAGGCTGCCAGCAACAAGAGGCCACCACTTCGAGCGTGTCCGCCTTTCCTGGACAGGGTGCCACTTTGACAGATGTCAGACTTAGCATCGCTAGAGATGAGCCCATTATGGACTTGGAATGCGGCTGCCACTTCTGATTGCATCTTCTCCCAGCCAAAAATAATCACACGGTGCTGAGGGAGGTGCCAAATGTGTGGGAATATGGGCCTCTTCCCCGGCATCTCACAAACACTAATGTCCTTATCCTCAGTAGAAGGCATGGCCGCTGTCCAAACACACCGTCCCTTTAAGGCCTATTTGGTACTAAGTAAAAAAAAACGCTCCCCATCGATACAGGAATCAGAACCTCTGCATGCACCATGGAGGTCCTACCCATCTGTACTCCCTGTTTCCTTCCTCACCACTGGCCCCAAGGACATGCTACCAAATGGATTCTACTCAGGTTCTCGAGAAATAGCTTACCATCTCATGCAGAAAGTTAATTACTGCCATAATTATCAAAACCTTTTATTTTTTCAAGGCTAAGTCAAACATCTCTGTAGGGAAGTCATCCTTCTGGTTTTGTCTGTCCTCCAGCTGACATGTAATTAGCTCTTAGGGACACAATACAGGGTCCTCGCCCCCGACTAAGCTAAATACAAATATTTAAATACCTTTCTACAGAATATTTGTTCTCAATTCTCAAAAAATTTACCCAGAAGATTTAGAATAAAGAAATTTATAATATGATTTAGCCTGTTACCCCAAACTCAATGTTACTGTTTTGGTTTGATTTTTTTTTTTTTTTTTTGATACAGGGGCCCATGTACAGGATGGCCTCCAACTAGCTATGGGGTTGAGGGTGAGTTTCAGCTCTTGATCTTCTGGGCTCTACTTCTCAAGGGTTAGGATTATAGGTATACAGCGAGACAGCCAGCATGTGTAGTCCTGGGGACTAAACTCAGAGCTTCCTACATGCCAAGTAAGCACTCCTATCAATTGATCTCTATATATCCCCAGTCCATTGAAGCCATCTTCTAACAGCCTGGGTGACCCATGACACATGCCACGCCACTGCTGCTCCTGTGAAATGTCTTAGGCTCCTAGTCCACGGTGATGCCCTTACTGCTTTGGATGGGTTATTTTTTTTCTCAAAGCTACCTGTCAGTTGGCTTTTCCAGGACAGCCTAGGAACACGGAATGTGGTTCAAGACATTGGGCCTGAAGCTTCTGCAACAGGTAAGCATGGAGGTGGTAATGTCTGATTTATTTGAAGGAAGAACTGAAAAAAATCTAGAAATATACTTAAAATTCAGATGGAATAAAAAAGGGGGGAAGGGTTAGAACTGAAAGTTACAGTTGTAGTAGAAAAGAAATGGACATTAGTCCAGTAGAAAAGGAAGGGACATGGGCTGGAGAGATGTCTCAGTGGTTGAGAGCACTGACTGCCCTTCCAGAGGTCCTGAGTTCAAATCCCAGCAACCACATGGTGACTCACAACCATCTGTAATGGGATCCGATACCCTCTTCTGGTGTGTCTGAAGACAGTGACAATGTACTCACATACAAAAATTAAATAATTCTTTAAAAAAAAAGGAATGGACTTTAGTCCAAACCATGACAAGCTAATCACTGAGAAAGGGGGACTGTGAGCAAGATGCTGGCACTGTCTGTGTGGCCTGAAGAAGGGAGGCACCTGAACTGCATCTAACGTGGATTTCTAGATTTTGGTGCTGAGTGAATGGCACTAGAAAATCCATCCGATAACCTGGCCAGCAGCAGCTCAAACAACAATCACCTTTACACTCTGACTCGCTTGGAATTGCACTGGAAGAAGATCTGACTGTGCCCCTCTGGAGTCCTACTGATCTCTCTAACTACAGTTTAAAAATGAAGCGTCAAATTCCCAGCCTGCTTCAAATTAGCTCCCATCAATTTTACCCACCGCCACCTTTGATGGGAACTAATTAAGCCCCTGTGATTTTTTTTTCCCCCAGACTGTCTTTCTCTGCTCTGGAAGAGAGCATACCAAATTAGGCCCATCTGTCTAAACAAGAAGAAGGCTACTTAGCCCACTGACAGGCTTCTTGTCCTACTGAGAAGTGGCCTTGGGGGTGTGTGGGGGGATTCCCAAATGCCATGGGGAACTACAGTAACCCCAAATCTACACAAGCCAGAATGCTGAGAAGAGCGGCTTACTGCTGTGTCAGCCACCATCTACTGGTTCACAGCCCTCATTTCCTTGCACAATGAGATGTCTGGGGAGACGTACATGAGGCTGAGACTATCATTCATTCCAGCTCCAAATAACAATGATCAAAAAGTAAGGGCTCGGACTCAATGGTACAGCATTGGCTTAGCATGTGCCAAGGACCGAGATTCACTCCCTAACTCTGCAAAACAAACAAACAAACACTAAATAAACAATAGCAGGGAGGGCTGGAGAAATGACTCAGCGGTTAAGAGCACTGGCTGCTCTTCAAGAGGTGCTGGGTTAGATTCCCAGCAACCAATATGGTGGCTCACAACCATCTGTAATGCACACTTCTTCTGGTATGCATGAAGACAGAACACTCAAATACAATCAATCAATCAATCAATCGATCGATCAATGGTGTGCCTCCATTGGCAAAGCGCTTGCCTAGCATATATGAAGTCTTCAGTCCCATCCCTAGCACCATATAAACCCAGCGAGGTGGTATAGGTCGGTAATCTCAGCCCTTAGGAAGTAGAGGCAGGGGGATCAGAAATTCAAGATCATTTCTTCCTAGTTAGTAAGTTCAAGGCTAGAATAAGATACGTGGAACTCTGTCTCAAAAAATAAAATAGGGCCAACAAGATGGCTCAGGGAGTAAAGGAACTTGCCACCAAGCCTGATGACCTGCATTTGACACACACACACACACACCCCAGGATTGAGGGAGAAAGAGAACTCTGCCACTCACACAGACAAGAGGACAGAGTTAGGAGGAATCAATGTCTTGGCAATGACAATGCCATATGCCACACAGTGTTAACACATGTGTCATGGTGTTAGGCTCCCCAGACAGTATCTTTCTGTCCCCGGGGGACACAGCTCATTCTCGGTCATCTTTAGCCAATACACAGCCTTAGATATCACTGAGTCGGTGAAGGAGGAAGAAAATGTAAAATGAGGGTTGGCAAAATGACCTGAATTTGATCCTAGGATCCACTTCTGTAAGTTGTCCTCTGATCCCTATGGATGTACCCTATAGCACCCATGCACACCTCTCAATGCCTGGGAGGGAAGTGATGATTGACTTCCTGTCTCTTTCAATTTCAGGTTACATTTCAAACCCTCACCAGCAGAGAACTTACCTAACTCATACAAGGTTCTGGGTTCAATTCCCAGCGCCCGCGGGTGGTTGGGTTGGGGTAAACCAGAAGAAAAGAAACAGGGAGGAAAAAGAAGGAAAGAAATTGCCTAGACAAGTCCTCAGCTGGTAGTCAGTAACAAACCACAGTAGCATCTGGCCAATAATATAAATAGCCTTTTTCTTTATGAAGAAGAGGGTGGGGGAAAGGAAAGGAAAATGAAAAGGAAGAACAGAGGGGGAGAGGGAGGGAGGGAGGAAGGAAGGAAGGAAGGAAGAAAAGAAGGAGAGAAAGGGAGGGAGGAGAGAGAGAGGGAGAGGAGGGAGAGGGAGGGGGAGGGAGGGAGAAAGAGAGGGAGGGGGAGGGAAGGAAAAAGAAAGGAAGAAAGGAAGGGAGGGATGGAGGGAGGGGGAGGGAAGGAAAAAAGAGAAAAAGAGAGGAAGGGAGAGATGGAGGGAGGGAGGGAGGGAGGGAGGGAGGTAAAGAGAGAGAGAGAGAGAGCGCTAGCCTTTTGATGACTGCACAAGATTGGTCATATTGCCCCAGTCAACACTCATTCAGAAGAATAAAGTTGGTCTTTTGGGCATCTGGCATTTCAGCACACCTAGCCAGGAGACGACAAACTGAGCCTGCAGGCACAGTTGGGCCATAGGACGGACCAAGGGGCTACAAGGCTGGAAGCATCAAAAGGCACTGCCCACTTGACAGCAGCCACATCCCACCACTACACACTCACCACATCCAGGTCCTGGGAAACGCGCCGTTTCCGGAGCTCCTCCATCCGCTCACACACATCGGAAAAGCAGGTATTGTAATAATCGGCGTACTGTTGTGCCAGGTCATCTATGTTTCCCAGGGAACCGTCCTGAGGAAGGGAGAGAGGTGATCAGATCAGCCTACTTTGGAAAAGTCACATAGCATCTAATTCCCTGCTAATGAGTGTTTTTATTATATATATACACACACACACACACACACACACACACACACACACACACTGATATTCATTACCTGGTACTCATGGGCCAGGCTGTTTTACTTGTGAGATAGAGTGCCCAGGACAGTCCTCTGAAATGGGACCAGGTCTTTTCCCTTTTCCTTATCGTATTTTTTGGGTAAGCCAGCTCAGAGAACACGAGTATGTGCCTGTAGATTCCAGGGCTAACAAGAAAGCCAGTCTCTGGATCTACTGACCAAAGCCACAATAACCAGCTCACACCTGCCTAGCCTGGCTGAGAGAAGAGTCACCAGGGAAGCAAGTGCAGAGAGCAGACCGTGGAACAGGCTTGCTGACACCCAACCACGGCCACAGCCGCACAGAATTTCCCAGAAAGCTTCTGAAAGGCTCAGACATCCAAACTCTGAATAAAGCCTGGGACTCCAGACTCCACGGGAGGAGGTGACACGGAGGCCATACTGCGTCCCCTCACAGGAGACAGGAGACAGGAAATAGAAAGTCTTTCGTCACTCCTGTTTGCTAGGAGTCATTATTCATTGTTGCTGTCATGAATATTCATGATAGTCATTAGATTTATTATTTATTAGACATTCAGGCACAAGAGCACAAGGTACACATTCACCTGAATAAACAAGTAAATATGTCACTCGTTTCTTCGCGGAGGCAGATTCCCAGGCAGTGCGATGGGTTTACATCCATTTCTGTGATCCTTCAATTATCCAGCCTGGAGCTCATTTCTCAAGCTATCGGTGACACTGGGTTAATGACAGTACCTGGCCAGACAGTGGGCAAGGGCAGAGCATCACCTCCGAACACGCCTTCTGCCTGGCACACGGCAAACGTGCAATCCTTCCTTACCCAGTGGCATCCACTACAATTGGTAATCATCCCGCAGTCCTCGAGGCTAGTGCATTCCCCGGCACATGTCTGAACCTGTGCCCACGGAGGGTGACCAGAATGCTACATGGGTCTGAACTACACATTTCTTCTATCATATCTTCCATCCATACCTCCACTCCTCTGTTTCTTTATCTCCCACACGTCTTTCCTAATTTAGGTGACTTGACCAGGACAGGCAAGCAGAACATGATTTTGTTAGACAGCCACAACTGCTAGATGACCTAAAATTCATTCATACACTGCAGACTGGTCACCAGTCCCTTGGGTTATTAATGTCAGTGCACTTCAGGTAGCAACAGATCTCTCAGAGTAAAGCAGCCTTCCGGCTAGCACAAGTCTCCTGAAGCTTTCCTGTACAAACCTAAGCCTTGGCCGGGAGGTCTAAGGGAGAGACAGCCGGTGACAATCTTGTTCTACTTCCACATTTTTTGATTTTTCAGGAACTAGGTTGGGAGCAGGGCACAGAAACTGAAATAAATGGTTTTCTAGAAATGTTCCTTCCTTTCGACCACTAACACATTCTGCCTCAGAGGGAACTGCCTCAGTGCTCCTAGCACACAGGGAGGGAGAGAGGGGGTGATACAAACGAGGCCAGTAAGTTCTGTGAGCATTTGAACATGTCTGGGCAAAAGTTTATCTCCAAATACAAATCAGCCTGTCTGGGGAAAAGAAAAAAAAAAACAAAACAAAACAGGCTAGACACAGCAGGAGAGGAGGGAGTCCACCATCTGCCCACCAGGTTTCCAGTACGTGTGGGGGTGCCCTTCTCAGTGTGTCTGAGGAGAGCAAGACTCGAAACACTGGCAAAGAACGCACTGGCATGAGTCAGAAACCCAGTTCCAACAACAACCAGGCCTCTGGAGAACTCTGGGTTCCTCGATTTCTAGGTCTCTCCGCACTGTGATGTTATCCTCCCCCAGAAACTTCTGTCTCCGTCCATCATGGAAGCAACACACTTGTCACACTGGACCAAATACACTAGTCCCATCTACTAACACCCAACCAAGTGGGCTCCCTGGACATGTCAGACTTCATGTTCCCCCTTGCCTGCTGTTCACGTGTATGTATGTGTGGGGGGGGAGGGGGTTGGATCTGTCTGTCTGTCTGTCTGTCTGTCTGCCTGCCTGCCTGCTCGTATGTGCACGCAGTCCACTGAGGCCTGAAGAGGGTACCAGATCTCCTGTACCTAGAGTTACAGTTTTGAGCTCTTCATGGGTGCTAGAAACCAAACCTGGGCCCTCAGCAAGAACAGTAATTGAGCTTAATTAACCTTGAGCCATCTCTTCAGCCCCGGTCTGCTAGTCCTAGGTTCTGTCTGTCTGTCTGTCTGTCTCTCTCTGTCTCTGTCTCTCTCTCTCAGTCTCTCTCTCTCTCTCTCTCTCTCTCTCTCTCTCTCTCTCTCTCTCTCTCTCTCTCTCTGTCTCTCTCTCAGTCTCTCTCTCTGTCTCTGTCTCTCTCTCTCTGTCTCTGTCTCTCTCTCTCAGTCTCTCTCTCTCTCTCTCTCTCTCACACACACACACACACACACACACACACCAGCATTTGATGGTGAATGTGGTTCAACTGGAAGAGCACTTGCCTCACCCAGCACTGCACCAACAGGGCCTAGTGCTTCATGCCTATAACTAATCCCAGCACTTAGAAGGTAGGGGACAGGAGAATCCGAAGTTCAAGACCATGCTCAGCTCCACTGATATGGGGGGGGGTAGCCTGAGATATGTGAGATCCTGTCTCAGACAAACAAAGAAAATGGATACTTCTGTACAACTTTCCCCATTCGTGAACTATAGATTCAGTCACGACTGACTGTTTCCTTAAACTACTCCAGGCTGCCTGAAAGCATTAAAATACTTATAAAGGTCTATCCGAACTATGTTTTTGTTGGTTTGTTTATTTGTTTTACTCTCTATATATCCTAAAGGACTCTCTCAATACCACCTACTCTCTACCATCTAATACTGACTACTAATGAGTTTCCCATACCAGCCCAATAGTTGGCTTTTCAGCTCCCTTCTGCGTCGCTCAGAACTCCGCTGGTACTCCGGAGGCCGTAATAAACATTTCTGTTGCTCCTGAGGAAGCAAGCATCTGTTCTGCTCCAGTCGGCCCCGTATTTCACACCTTCAATGCGGCCATGTGGCCATTCTTCATGTGTCGCTCAGTGGGTGAGGATTTAAAGTGGGGCGGCACAGCTGCCTTCACACACACCCAAATCACTTCCCAGATGTGCAGTGAGTCCCTGTAATTACTCTCTTTCTGTGTCCTATTGATTGAAATGCCAAAATGGCCAAAGACTACAAGAATGTGTCTTTTAAAAGTGTGTCTGCCATATTCACAAAATGATCTTTTTTTTTTATGTCCCAATTAAATAGAACCACAGAAATACCTGGTGATTTTCTCTTTATCCATTCAAACTCCAAGCTTATAAATTAAAAAGAAAAAAGTGGGGGGCGGGGGACAGAAGAACAGAAAACTAGTAACAATGAAGAGGGAAGGAGGAGACCCCCAGGCAATGATGAATTTTACGGTCTTGATGACAAGGATGCTTTCAATGGGAAGACTGGTCTCCAAACTCACCCAGGTGTGTGCATTAAGTCTGCAAAGCTTTTTATGGGACCACAAGCTCAAAGTCTGTTCTCCTCTGGACAAGTTCCCCACCCCCCACCCCCGGAGTATGTGGGAGGGGGTGTGGAGGGTTAATTTGTTTTCTTTCAAAGCTCTCTGCCTGCATTACTTTTGACTAACTTGCCCCCGTTTGACATACTTACAGAGCTACTTCAGGAAAATATTTGCCCCCACGAAATATCTGCAACCCAAGCCTGTGCGGGGGGAAATTTCAATACTGCCGCTGATCTGTGCCACACTGCGTCATCCTTTCTGTCTCCGTTTCGGAGGACAGGGTCTCAATATGTAGCCGGGGCTGGCCTCAAATGCATGGCAATCTTGCTGCCTCAGTCTCCCCAGTGCTGGAACTCCAGGTGTGAGCTAGCACACCCAGCTTGCATCTTTCTCTGAGGAAACGCAAAACTGCATCTTTCCCTAATCCAGGAGGCTCACCTTAAGTAGTACTAATTAAATAATCTTCTAGCAAAAAAATGGGACTCCGTATCATGTCATAAACACCATTAAGAAAACACTGAAACATTTCTAATTTTTTTTCTTTTAAAGTATTTAGTGTTGGAGCCAGAGAGATGACCCGAGACTCAATGAGTGCTTGCCGTTCTTACAGAGAGCCTGAGTTCAGTTCCAAGCATCCACAGCAGATATAGGATCTCAACTACCTATATCTCTCCCACTCCAGGAGGTCTGACACCTCTGACCTCCTCTGGCACCTGAATCACATGTATAGACCCACACATACATAATTTAAAATATATTTTTTTTAAGTAGTCAGTTTCCGAACTGGAATTTATTCATTGCCTAATCTGTTTCATTTCCTTATTATCCCTTCTTGGTTCTCATAAATTAGACAAACCCAGTCTATAGCCTGACTTTAGGAAGAAAATTAACTTCATTTCCTTAAAAGACTGTTTAAGCAGATTGTTAAATTTTGAGTCATATTATCTTCCAGTAAGAATTTTCTTCCCATTCCATCTTTATCAACAAGAAAAAGGGCTCTGGGCAAATCCAACCGTTCTTTCCATACTACAGAAGTAAAACATAGTGCAGGCCTATCGCCTGCATCCGTACCGAGTCTGTGTGGACATACTAGACAGTCAGTTCAGTGGGTGACAAACTGTAACCTGCTCCTAAGGCCAAGAAGCACATTTATATCTGGCCCTTTACACAGCATAAAAAATACAGGGACAAAGCACTTTGAACAAACAGTTCAGATAAGATGGACTGCTGTTGTGATTTGGGGAGGATTAACTACTTTGTTCTCCCAATAACTATTTTAACAGAATTTCTCAAATTTATTCCAATGAAACTTTTGTCTCTGGAAAATGTAAAACTGAAGGGTCTAGGAAAATAGAAGCCATGCATATGGATGGATATTTTTGCTCTCCTCTCCCCAGATGTCTTTTATGGCTTAGAACATCTTGATAGCCAAAGCAAAGCGAAGATCTCTGAAAACACCAGGAGCCACATCGAGACAGATATTACGTGGAACCTATGCAAATGAATGCAAATGAACCAGTAACAATGAGACAGATCTTATGTAGATTATATGCAAATGAACTCAAGGGAACTAATGGTCTTCTTACGGGTATGTGTGGTGTATGTGTGCCTACAATGTGTACGCAGGGTGACCAAGGAATCCAGAAGAGGGCATCAGATCTCCTAAAGCTGGAGTGGACATGAGCCACCTGATGTGCATGGTGGGAACCACACTCTGGTCCTCTGGAAAAGCAGTTACATCTTTAACTGCTGAGTCCTTTCTCTAGCCCCTAATTTCTTGTTTTAGGGTTTCTATAAAGGTAAGAGCCCTGAGAGAAAGTTGCATTGTTCTGTTGTAACTCCTTAAGAGTTGGGGGAAGAAAAGGGAGCAAACTCCTGATTAATGTTCTGCTTCTCCCTTTTCCTGTTCTTTAAGTACATGCATGGTGCACTTTACAGAATACAGATTGTATGTCTTATTTATATTGCTCCTTTTTCCTCAGATAGAGACTGTGTGAGTCCATGAATGTACACATACACACATACACATACCTACACACACACACACACACACACACACACACACACACGGACCTACACACCTACACATACATACAAACACACACACCTACACACATACATACATACACACACACACACACATACACACACACACATACACACACACACACACACACACACACATACACACACACATACACACACACACATACACACATACACACACACATACACACACACACATACACACACACACATACACACACACACACATACACACACATACACACACACACCCTACAAGTCAAATCCATTAAAAGAAACCATTGCACTGCAAGGAAGCCTGACTTCCTAAAATGAATTCCCAATGTGTCTTCACCCTTAATTAGCTCGCTTAAAGGTTTTGAGCTGATAAAGACTCAGCATTCTCTCAGGTAAAAGTGCTGCAAGCATACAGACAGACGGCTGTAGTTCTTTCTGGCTTCTGTGTTCAGCCTTACTGAATGTGTGCACCAACACTGCTCAACCAACTCTGCCATCCCATCCTATCCCATCCCATCCCACCCCACCCTACCTCATCCCACCCCACCCCACCCCACCCCATCCCATCCCATTCCATCCCACCCCACCCTACCTCATCCCATCCCATCCCACCCCACCCCACCCCACCCCATCCCATCCCATCCCATCCCATCCCACCCCACCCCACCCCAACCCATCCCATCCTATCCCATCCCATCCCATCCCACCCCACCCCACCCCACCCCATCCCATCCCATTCCATCCCATCCCACCCCACCCTACCTCATCCCATCCCACCCCACCCCCACCTCACCCCATCCCATCCCATTCCATCCTGTCATGTATGCTTAGAGAAATGTGTTGAACATATATAATAACTGATCTCAAATAGCTGACTAATCTCTAAGGCATCATTTCCACTGTTTCTAGAGATGGTTTGAACTGGTCCACAGTCCAGGAAAAAGAATTAACACATACAACTCTGTATCTACACTAAGGGGAATTATGAGATCATGGAGAAGGGGAGGAAGGGCTCTGGGAGGGTGCGCGCCCACATAGCAGGTGGCAGGAGGAGGCTTACTTCATGCCTTCCATTCCCCTCTCCAAAATACCCAGAACTTACCAGAGCCTATATAAGTAATTCTCACTTTGGCAAATGAGGTCTCACTATTGTGTGTAGGTGTGTCCCAATTAACACACCCTGTTCCAGAGGGAAGGCAGGATGGAGCACTTGCCCCATCCTCAAGGCTTAGTTCTCAAGGCTAGACTGCTGGATTCCACATAATCGGGAGGAAACAAATATTGGGGTAAAAGATGGGGCTATAGAACCCACTCGATGAGTTTTATATATCTTCATAAGTATCTACTCATATCAATCCAATGTATTTTTAATCTCTACAATATAAGAGTTGGAGTTCAGTGGTACAGCTTTTCTCCAGCCATGAGTTCAAACCTAGCATCACAGAAACAATGACAAAACCAGAATACACAGAACTACATTCTAGATTCGGTAACTAGTATTAAGAATACAATAATAATAAATAAAAAAGAATACAATATAAAAAAAATCACAAAACATAGCCAGGCTATGATGGAACACAGCTTTAGTACCAGCTCTCCAGGGGCAAAGGCAGACGGATCTCTATGAGTTCGAGGCCAGACAGGTCTACAAATGGAGTTCTAGGACAGCCAGGACTGTTACACAAAGAAATCCTTTCTCCAAACCAAACCAAACAAAACAAAACAACACCCAAAAGGCAGCAACATGAATATATATTGTTGCTGGACAGACCAGCAAAGTATGTCCCTTAGTTTACTTAATGTGGCTAGATAGCCAAGCTGTGGAAGTGTGTTAAAGGGACTGTACATATTGCATAAGATCTCTTTGCAATTGCAGCCTCTAAAAGATCCATTCTGTTAGCCATCCATGACGAGAACCCAAGGGCTTGAAAAGACAGAAGAGAGCGGGGCATTGATAATCTGGTTTTTAAATACGAGTATAAATTCAGCCCCTGGTGCACACTGGGATTTAGCAGATGGCAATTTTAGGTTGAACTCATTTTCCATGTCTAAGCTGCCCTGAGCTTAACAGAGTCCCAGATCTGGAAAGAACAGCACAGTGAGTTAGATGGGAATGAAGTCACCATTTCAGGCCATGCTCACAGATTTTGATGAGGGTGAATCACACTTTTCTCAGGCTGACTTTGGCACCTGAACCTGAGAATGGAGGCATTTTTATTAAGTATGATTGACCAAGATCTGACGGGGGAGGGGGAGGGGAGGACTAGTATGACATTCCCAAATTGTAACAGTAAGTACAGTCATCATGAAACTTCTGACGACACTGTCAAACACTCTAGAATATACCAGTACTTTGTCATGTGTGAAAATTCCATTTGGCTCCAGAAAATGACCTTCTACTTGGGAGTCTGGCTGCTTTCTCTGCTATTCTTCCAGCCCACCAGCCTTCTCTGCTGGACTTCCGCTAACCCTTCCTCTGTGCAAATGGCAAAACAGGCATTCTAGCCAACGCCATCAAACCTGCAGAACAGCAGTCACCACACTTGTAATTCTAACTGTTCAAACTGCTTTGCGATGATGCTGCTACCAAAAAGCCAGATATTTAAGAACTAACGGGTAACAGCTACACAGTCTAAGGGTGTATGAACTCCAGGCATTGGGGCTCATCATAAACTCACACTCCCCTGCCCCACCCCATAACACACACAGGAGAGCCAGGGAAGAAATGGAGAGAAAAACAAGAGTCAGCCAGAATTGAAAACTCTAGCGGTGATATAGCAATTCTGTGACGGTCTCTCTACTTTTGTCTACACTTGAAATATTCTATTATAAACGGTCTTTTAAGGATGTGTTCATGTGTTCGTTAACAGCATAACACTTCCAAGAGTTTTTGAAGTCTTCAGGTAGGGCTTGTGCTTCCTACCTGACTCCACAGCAACACCCTACATTTAACCAGTTACATAAGAATGACCTGTCCAATGAGCGTGCTTCCCATTCATTCACACACTGTATCCCCGTAAAGAGCTCCACAGAGTTCATTCAGCAACTATGAATTGAGAAATTTCCCACTGTAACAGATTTTTTTAATGGTGTTACTTTGATCTCTTTGTCTATATTTGGATGTGTGTGATACCACACCATACATGGGAAAGTCAACAGACAACTTGTGGTTGTCTGTTCTCTTCATTTACCATGTGGGTCCTCGGGATTGAACTCCGGGTCATGAGGCATGGTGGCAAGCTTTAACTTTCTGGGCCATCCCCCTGGCCCTAAATCATCATTTTAATGCAGACTGGTATGCTTTGAATCAATTCCTGTTCTCACCGACCTTAGACCCACAATACAAGTCTCGTGAGCGAGGCAACCGGAACAGAAACGTAACAATAGAAACTGTGGTAAGTCAAAAGCCATGGTTAGCAAGAAACCGTGGGAAGTGGCTCCTGGCAGAAGCAAGGACAGTGGCTCCTATGTTCTAGGAGATAAGTCAACTTGTTCCAAGAGGAAAAGCTACTTAAGACTAAAGCATCAGATTACAGAGGTACGGTAGACCAGGGACAGATGAATGACCCCAGGTTTGGGGCTTCTTTGTGAATCAATAATCACACATAGCTCTTTAAGCTGGGAGAGATGGTGGGCAAGCATTCTGCTTGAAATAGCCATGTGCTTCCAGGACAATCAAATCACAGTGTCATTGATCTCACGAACAGCGCATTATACATAAAAACTTCCTCGAGACTTGTGGCATGGCACAAACCTTGACCCTCCCCAGCTAGAAAACCACCACCGAGAAAATGAGGAACTGATCCCCTCCACCACATCTAATTTCTGTCAAGTTATGAAACCGTCTGGGCTGCTGATACCAGCATTCATCACATAAAGGGCCCAAAGAGAAACACAACGGGGTGTGTGTGTCTCTGTGATCACTGACAGGGGGACCCCTTCCCATCTTTGTCACAAAATGGCTTGAACCCCAACAATAAAGACAAGATCTAGTAGAGCATTGGTCCTTTTATTAGGGATAACTGGTCAACCAAGGGGAAAGAAAAGCTACATGGAATAAGAATGGCCCATGAAAGAAGGAATCGTGCTGTGGCCAAGATTACAAGTCATGGATGAAGAGGTCTTACATGTGAGCTCCACTCTGCCAGTTATTGGCTAATGGTCCATGGCAAGATATTTTAGCAAGCACCTCTCCCTCATATCTAAAATGATAGCGGTGATACTAACCAATGGGGCTCTGATGGGATTAAGTAAAATGCATGTAGTATATATCTATAACAGGGCAGCTGGTACCCAGGAATCACCCACGAGGTCATCTTCCTTTATTAACAGTAAGGCAAAAGCCACCCTACCCCTATTATTTAAAAGAACCAGGTCATATCACATGGTCACTCACAGGATTCCAATTTAGTACACACTGAGATGCCTAGAAAGTCAGGAGAGATCTTGAATATGGCCTTGTCTCATTACTTCATGTGAACGATGAGTAATAGAAACTGAAAGCCAAGGTGTTGACCTACTAAGTGTAGGTCAACTACTAATGCTCAACATACTAAGGGCCATAAATGTTGATGTAATCCAGAGGTTACTGTTTCTTTTTGCTTGTTTGTCTTTTCCTTTCTCCTCTCTGTTTGGGGAACATGGTGTCCTTGTATACAGCCCTGGGTAGCCAGGACTTTTGGTGTTCTATGTGACCACAGGTTGGTCTTGAGTTCTTCTCCTTCTACCTATGGTAACCATGATCAGTCGGATTTGTTGTTGTTTTGTTTTGCTTATGTTGCTGTTATGATTTTCCTTTTGTTCTTTTGTTATTGTTGTTGTTTTGAGTCAAATCCCACTCCATAACCTAGGGTGGCTTGAAACTCACTATGTAGACCAAGCTATATTTGAACCCACAGAAACCTACCTGTCTCTGCCTCTTAGGTGCTGGCAGTAAAGGTATGCACCACCAGTCCTGGCCCAAAGTCAATTCTTAAAGCAAAAAGATGAAAGGGAAATTTCTTTGGTGTGGTATGGTTAATTAAGGCCAGTAACGCCTTGCTATCTTCTGAGATCCCAACATTAAGAGTTTGGAACAAAGATTATGTGAAAAAGATAGAAGAGGAGAGGTGGAAGAGGAGAAAGAGAAGGACGAAGAAGAAGAGGAGAAGGAGGAACAAGAAGAGGAAGACAATGATGATGACGATTACGATGACGACCACCACCACCACTTAAATAGCTGGTGTGGTGGCACATGCCTTTAATCCTAGCACTTGGGAGGCAGAGGCAAATTTGAGGCCAGCCTGGTCTACACAAGAAGTTAGTTCCAGGACAGCCAGAGCTACAGAGAATCCCTGTTTTAAAAAAAAACAGAAACAGAAAAGAAAAAAAAGAAAAACCAAGAATGAAAAAAGAAAAAAAGGCAACCCCAGAAGCTTGTCTGACTGACTCCTCGCTATTCCACTCACATCAGACAGGCAGGAGCAGGAAAGCACAGCTGGAAAGCCTCGGGTCCAGATGTGGAAGGAAAACAAACAAACTGCAATGTCGGAGCCTCAGAAACACACAGGACTCCTGGAGCAATGAGCAAAAAGGCAGGCCACATGCCGCGGCCGAAGGAGAAACTTCTTCTTATTCTTGTTTGCTGACAACTGTTCTTGAGCCCTTCTTTCAAGAGACACCAACTGTGGGACATCTCTCAAAAGTCAGGAAGAAAACAATTCTCCCAGGCTCCTGGAAAGGAACCCAAGGATCCCAAGAATCCCAAGGAATACTTTCTTAGCCACTTATCCCCCCACACCTCCAGGTTCCTTTGTGGCTAGCTTCTGGAACCAAAACAGTCATGCGGCAGCTCCACCACATGAAGAATTCCATTCAGAGACTCAAGTTCACGCACAGGTTATAGATGGGAGGAGTGACAGTTTCACCCCAAACAACTCCCTGACCCCTTGAGGGACAGGAAACCGGGTGTAGGGAGCCTCTGTTTCACAAAACGGCTCTTGCACAGGAGCATGCCTGTTCCAACAGCTGTCTGTCCATCAACCCATACAACTGTGTGAACCACCCCCACCCCCAACCCAGGATCGGACCATCACACTTGCTTTGCGCTTTCTTGAGAGCTGAAAGTTCTCTGTTTACTCCATCATTTCTCTTCGGGATGATCTCAGTTTTCATCCTAAAAGACATTTGCTTTTGCCAAAATAAAATCTACAAGTTCTCTCTCTGACAGATACCGGACGCATGTGGGTTGGTTCTTATCCTCAAACTAAAAACATCTGAGAAGCTGAGAGCAGAGAGGGCTCGATTCCTACCTACCGCTCTGTAAACTAGACTTTCCTCTTACTCCTACAGCAACAGGCAGTAAATGTACACCCGTCTTTCTAGGGGCTGCTCGAGGGAAGGGAAATGTCCGTTCTTCTCAAGTAGCTCATGACCTGGGGGTTAGTTACTAAAGAACAGCACTGGCTCATGTGTGCGGCATCTAATGTTCTGGAATCTACCGCCATTTTTTTTTTTTTTGGAAAAGCAATTGATCTAATGAAGTATGAACATTTCTACCAGCTCATCAATCAGACCCTGGGGATCAGCTCTTTATTCTGACACCCCCAACTTTTCATTCACTGACTTGGGGTTAGCAAGGATGCAATCTCATACAGGAAATAAACTAGCTAGGACATGTCCACTTTTTCCTTTCACCCAGACTATGTGACTCTTCTGAATGGCCCTATAAAAAAAAGAGCACGGGGGGGGGGGGTATGGGGGGGATCAGTTTCACTTTCTTCTTTGTGATGTGGATAGAACAGAACAAATAATGCTTATTTTAATTATCGATGCTGTTGGGAGTAAAGCCTACTGTGACAATTAAGTGTGCTATCAAGATCTATAGGGGTTTCAGGGAGGGAAGTTGCTGTTGGTTTTAGGGGGTCGTCTTTGGTTTTGTTTGTTTGTTTGTATTTCTTTTTAAAGGAAAGTCTGATTCTGTCAAGACAGTTTCCCTATTCACAAACAAGGCATCGGTTCAATGACTAATTTTATACCCGGCGATCAAAGTTTAGGCCCCATCCCTACGAATACAGCGGTTAAAAAGTCCTGTCGGGAACCTAACAGCCCCACGACCCACTGACCCACTGAGCAGATTTCTTCCTTAAGTTCCTGCTTCGCCCTGAGTAAAGGCCACGGTCTCTGTGTATAAAAGTAAAAGGCAACCCAGGGCTGGAGAGATGGCTCAGCAGTTAAGAGCCTAGGCTCCAAGGATCTGAGTTCAATCCCCAGCACTTGCTTGGAGGCTCACATCTGTCTGTAATTCCAGCTCCTGGGGATCTGGCCTCTTCTGGCCTTGGCAGACACTAGGAACTCAAATGGTACACAGACACACACAACATGCGCAACACCCATAGACATAAAGAATTAAAACTTAAATAATAATAAAATTAAAAGAGACGGACACACCCATGGACCCCCTGCCTAGCTCGCTTCAGTCCTCTCTGGTCCCAATCAACCTTCTAGCCTAGGCAGCTTGTAAAGTTCCACTATCTAGGCCTGCTCTGTTTTTCCTAGTTACTCACCCTTACCTTCATACGTCTTTCAGATCGTCTGAGTCTCGGTGGACTGGGTACGTCACTCAGTTGGTAGAGTGTTTGCCTAGTATCCACAACGCTCCAGGTTCAACATCAGCGCTGCATAAACCAGGTATCGTCAGACCCCACACCATAGCGCCAGGGAGGAGGAAATGAGAGAATGGAGTTCAAGTGCAGCTTGGGCTATATGACATCTGGCCTCAAAATAAATTAAATGAGCAGCTAAGTAAATCACATGCTCCTTCCCCTATAGCTAAAGTGTCTGATGCACCTCTGTGAGTTCAAGGCCAGCCTGGTTTGTGAGCTCCCTGACCGCCACGACCGGCTCTATAGAGAAACCCTATCTTGAAAACCCAAAACGGGGCGGGGGGGGGGAGTTGTGTTCGAGGGAGAGGATATTTTTCTGAGTTTCATTCCAGGCTTAGGCCACGTTTAGCAGCTTCTCAATATAAACATATTAACTGTGTGGACATAGGACCATGGGAAAAACAATCGGACGATCCGTCAGTAAGCACTGTGCTAGGCTGGGCCTGGGCGCAAATGAATAGGAACACTTTATATGTTGCTTTATGTTTTAACTTTTCCTTTAAGTAACAAACCTACTTCGCAGCCCTCAGACATAAAAGTAGCTTGCATGTTTTGATTTCTTCAACTCCCATGTCTTCATTATAATTTAAAATGCCAGTATTAATTCTGCTGGTGCCTTGCATCGGTAGATCTCACCGACCTCTTTGTACGGTTTCAAAAGAAACAAATGGAATACAGTTCAAGGTGTTAATTACGCACGCTTATTAAAAACAAGCCCCCGAGACTGTCAGCTCTAACACTGAGCACTTTTATGTGTGTGTGGTTTATTAGTTTTATACATGTGAGAAAGTCAAACACAATAAGCATAATATTGCAAAATAGCTTCTACCAAAGGGAAATAATTCCACTCCATAGCTAAGCCTACGAACGGCTCTAGTCTAAGTCCAAGAATCGGGGACCATAAGCAGCAGTGGAGACAGGTTCCTACATGCTGGTGGACACTGATGGACGGGAGATGCTGGGCTCCCTTCTGCAACCACGGCTCAAACAGGGAGACACTTATTTGGACTGTTTTACTATGTCCATATGAATTGGGGGGTGCTACAGACATTCTGTGCATTTGGGTCACAAAGTGTGGACACCTGTGGACTAACTGGATAATATTTTGTGTGACGACTAGAGACAAACTTCTATGCTCAACTATGAATGGGAGAGATAACTGTGTTCAAAAATATCGTGATCTCCAAGCCAGGGCCACAAAAACAGGAAATAAAGACTTTCCTCCACAGGCCATTAGAGTTAACTGTGCTCTGAGGAACCGCAGATAACTCTTTCCCCTCTGGGCCATGGATGGCAGGTAGGGGTGCCTGATGGGAAAGATGCTGACTCCTTGTGTTGCTTTGAGCTCTAGGGATTCAGAGGGACGTCCAGGCTCTGAAACGACCTGCAGAGTGGCCTTGGGAGTTTGTCATGACTCTAGGTCTAAAAAGCAGGATGGACAGATGGCTCAGCACTTAAGAATACTTGCCACACAGTTATGAGAACCAGAGCTCAGGTCCTAGCACCACATAACAAACCAAGCATCCTAAAAGCGCCTGTGACTCCTACTCCCTTCTGACTTCTACATGTGCGCACGTACATGGCACTGGCACACACACACACACACACACACAATGTGCACAGACTCAGAAACACATACACATAATGTTTTTTCTTATTGTTTTTCCAGACAGGGTTTCTCTGTATATCTCTGTCCGTCCTGGTACTCACTTTGTAGACCAGGCTGGCCTTGAACTCACAGAGATCCACTTGCCCTCTACCTCTAGGGTGCTGCTATTAAAGGTATATGCACTTCCACACCTGGCCAATAAATAAGTCTTTTTTAAAAAGAGATTTCCAGTCGGGCAGTGGTGGCACACACCTTTAATCTCAGCACTTGGGAGGCAGAGGCAGGCAGATTTCTGAGATCGAGGCCAGCCTGGTCTACAGAGTGAGTTCCAGGACAGCCAGAGCTACACAGAGAAACCTTGACTCCAAAAAATAAAAAAATTTAAAAAATGAGCATCTTTTCATCCTGATCCTTTTAGTAGCAATAAAGTCCCTGCTCAGAAAGACAAAGACAGGCAGGAAACAGACCTTGTGGGAAACTTTGTGGCTCTGTGAGGCTGGCATTTCAACCAGCATCTTCAGGACAAGCAAAGGGGATTTAGGAAGCCTGAGACAAACATGCCATCTGCAGGAATTAGTTCATAGACGGCATTTTCTTTTTTTTTTTTTTTTTTTTTTTTAGTTTATTCCTCATTTAGTAATAATTAGACAGGAACATATTTCTGAAAAGACATGAAACTCTTAACTCCAAAGCGGAGAGAAAATTCAATTAGAGGAAGGAAGTCAAGATGGAGTAGCTGAAGGCTGGGAGAAAAGCGAAAGCCCAAGGCTGAGGGAGTCATTTAACCTAGGGTGTTCACAGGGGCACAATTCAAGGCCAAGAGGACCAGGACCGCTATCTTTACAACTCTCCAGAGATAGCTAACTGCTAGGAAACTCTCCTCCAGATTCTAAATCTCGATGTCTTTACATCTCTAGGAACAGGCTGATGCTTACTTTTTTCTTAGGACTGCAATGAATTCTGCCCGCATCGCTTTTCTGTTTTATTGGGTTTTTCAATTTTTGTTTTTTGAGACAAATCTCATATAGCCCAGATTAGCATTGAATCCTATGTAGCCAAGGCTAGCATTGAATTCCTAATCCTCCTGCCTCTGCCTCCTGGGATGCTAGATTTATGAGCTTTATGCTCAATAAAAGCTGCACAAATAGATCTAAAAGATCACTTGCTTGAGTTTCCCGCCGCCTCCCTCAATTCAAGGAGAAAACAGTATTTGTTACTAATAGATTGCCTAATCTGTAAATTTGGGGGTAAAGAACATATTTGGTTTCCAGGTGGTTGTTTTGGAGGGTAGTTTTTGTCTTTCCCTCTATTCCCCACAGAACTTCTGAGTTTTTAGTCAATGAAAGGGAAGAACCCTCAAGATTAGTTTAGGATTAACAGGCATCTCATTGTAGTCCAGGCTATCCTTGATCTTCCTATATTAACAGAGGATAACCCTGAACTCCTGATCCTCCTGCCTTCACCCTCCTTAGGATTGCAGTGATAACACCACACCTGGTTAATACGGTGCAGGTATCAACCCCACCCAGAACCTTGCGAATGCTCAGTAAGCACCCTATGAACTGAATAGTGCCCCCCCACACCCCCAGCTCCCACCTTAAATGATTAAATAAAAATCATTGTGTTACAGTATTCCTCAGCTACACTCAGCACGCCAGTGAGGAAGCACATGCCTGGGTGCTTAGCCAGCCCAAACAAATTGTCACATCCTTAGATCCATCATTTCTTCCTGAGGCCAGGGCTTTCAGCTGACCCGGCAGTCGTGAGTGACCCCACCCAAGGTCCTGTGGGAAAAACTGGGCCTCAAATGCTGATGCGGCTTCTGCCTGAGACTTTGGCAGACTCTGAGAGCCACTGCTTCCTGAGAGATTGATTGGTGCCAGGTCCAGAACCTTGGTCTACCCCACCCAAGCTCCCCGACCCCACCCAAGATCCCCGACCCCACCCAAGATCCCCGGCCCCACCCAAGATCCCCGGCCCCACCCAAGCTCCCCAACCCCACTCAAGATCCCCGGCCCCACCCAAGATCCCCGACCCCACCCAAGCTCCCCGGCTCCACCCAAGATCCCCGGTCCCACCCAAGCTCCCCGACCCCACCCAAGCTCCCCGGCCCCACTTGGGCAAGAGGCTAGCCTGGGACTACGCTGGCTGGGAATGGTGGGCCAAGGCACACACCCTAGCTTGGCTTTGGCCAGGGCAGGGGGCTGCGTGTCATCACATCCTGCTCACGGAGCCACACCCTCCTCAGGAAGGCTTCCTCAGGAAATCCTGACTTCTCCCTCCAGAAACACGGGTGGCCCCGGGCCTGAGGACGTAAACAGGAGCCTCGTGGTTTGTCCTTTGTTCTGTGTCCTGCAAACCTATCCAGCCTCTGACTCAAGAATTCTTTTTGGCGCAGGACAACTAAGGAGTGGGCTGAGCCGCCACGGCTTGTAGAACCAGAATTTACAAGTCCAGAATGCACAGAGCAGCTTAGGTGAAGACAACCACTGTCAGGACCGAGGTTCTCATCAAAGCTGATTGGTTTTGAAGAGAGAAATTACACTAAGTGGCAAAGGGACTAAGGATTTAGCTTTGTCGGTAGAGCGCTTACCCAGCATGCACAGGGGCCTGGGTTGAATCCCCAGCACTGGATGGAAATCCTAGCACTGGCATGTGGATCTGAAATATACTCATCGCCAGCTACACATGGAGTTGTAGGCCAGCCTGGGCTATCTATATGAGACCACTGATGAACAAAGCAAAAGATATATAGACTGCTGTGAAGATAGGTTTTTCTATTCGGTGGTCAGAATGCCCAGAATGTGTCTCTGTCTGGACTCCATGCATCCCTTGGCGTCTCTATTCTAGAGTGCCTGGCACATAGAAATACTCAATACATAGGTTAAATGAAGATTTCTCCTCCCAAGACAGTTCCCAGCTTTCACTTCAAGGCATATGCGTCAGGACCACTACCCAGAAATATGGAAAGCGGGGAGAAAGAGAATGAGTAGAAGGAAGGGTATGTCCCTTCCAGCATCCTTCTCATGCCTAGCCCAGCCCCATCTACCCGACTCCTTCACTACAGTAGTCTTTTGATTCTTCCTTAGCATCAGGGACATTAACATCTGTCCTCTGCGCTGGTGTCTTAATGAACTCACATCTCATGGAGTCAGAATTGGTGCATTTCTTTCACCGGTGTAGAAAAGTGTCTCCCTCATCCAGCCCCGCATCCTGTCCATCTTCTTCACGCATGTCACTAGGTACAGATGCTGCCAGATGTCCCTGTTGTCAAACTGGCACCTGACCATCATAGCCACCCCTGTACCACAGGCGGGCAATGGCTTGTGTGTCCTTTCAGGGGCTGTAACTAAGACTCGAGATTCCAATGCAGTGCGGTGGAAGCTGATCTCTGTGTTTTTACCCAAGTCTACTCTGCTTGATCTGTAAAATGAGAATGAGAAGAACAATCCCCACACCTCAGCACATTGGGCTGTGCTCAGGTCAAAGAGACAAGCCCTAGAGAGCTGCGAACCAACACAGGGTCTGCTTCCCCAGCTACAGTGACCTCAGCCAGGAATAACTACTGAGGGGCAGGCCTAGGGCATTACCTTTCTACAGCCTCACCCATAAAAGGAATGATTTTTTTCCCCCAAGGAACAGTGCTGGAGTTTTCAGGGTAAAAAAATGGGGTTTTGGTTATTTTTGTCTTGTTTTGTTTTGTTTGAAATAGGCTCATGTAGCCTAGGCTGGCCTTGAACTGTGTATAAACCAAAAATGATCTCACCCTCCTGTGGTACCACACTCCATTTGTGAGGTGCTGGGCATCAAAGCCAGGGCTTCATGCACATAAGGCAAGCCCTTTGCCAACCAAGCCACATGCCCTGCACCCTGAAGAGATTTCTGCTATTTAATTAAGTTGTACACAATTTTATCCCGTCGCCACCACAGTGATCATTTAAACAAAAAGCTTCATTAAGTTATCTGAAATGATGTTTTTTAAGACCTGGAAACTGCGAGAATGCCTTTACTTACGTGTTAGTGGTTAGCTAGTCAGCGTGGGAACAGACTTCCCATGGCCACAGACCAGTAACACGTGCTGTGGATCGCATGGTCCCAGCCAAGCAGTGGGGCATTGTGGGTGCAGGGGGGGGTGGTTAACGGATGCCTGGCTTTCCTCAATAGCTGAGAACGGTCCTGTATGAGTGAGAGAGTCCCCGGGACTCTGACAGAATGGCCACACCTTAAAAGGGTGGCCATACAACTTCTGGCCACTGTACTTCCTAGGAGGAGCAAGAAACTCAGGGGAAACTAAATCCCGATTGAACAGGGAGGAAGGGGTAGGGGCTGACTGAAGGCCATCTCTACTTGATCGGATGCACTTGGATGTATCGGAAAGCAGACTGGGACAGTCATATCTGAGAGTGCACTCACTCCTCATGTGAAGAACAGCCGTGATTTTCATTCTTCTCCATAGATACACAATATCCCTTCCCATCAATATGTACCAGGTTGGCTACGATCCAAACACGGTGTAGTTCCTTTCCCATCCTCTCTCTGTCCCATCCAAAGCAGATGCTACTAAGTGACTTGCTTTGCTTGGTTTGAGACAGAGGCTACAGGTCCTAGAACTCATTACATGGCTCAGACTGTCCTCAAACTTACAGCAATCTCTCGGCCTCAGCCTTTCAAATGCTACCTCGCACGGCCTGGTCTCTTTAACTGAGCTTAAGTCCACTGACACCTTAGCTTTCTCTCTCATCAATCTTGCTAGAAAACACCTCTCTCTGTAATTCACGTGGGTCTAAACCCAGGACCTCTGCTCTGTGGCACAAGTCACACTGCCCTTTGCTGACAGGACAACATGACCACAGGGCTCTTAGTGCTGTTCAAGAGAAAGTAGTCCTGGTGATATAGCACCTGCCCCCAAGTCACTGTAGGTGGGACACAGACAGAGAGATTGGGATTGGTAGGAACTGGACATCTTGGCATAGCCTATTAATATAGCACTCAAGAGGCAGAGGCAGGAGGATTGCTACAATTCTGAGACTGTCCTAATGAAATGGTCCCAGCTAACTTTCTTACAGGAAAGACAGCAGTCATAGCAGGCCAGCCCACTCGTCAGTTTTCAAATCTCACTGTAAATCCATTTAATAGCATTCACTGGGTATATGTTCATTGTCTACTGCTACCCCCTTGAAGCCACTCCGCCTAGATGACCAGACCAATATCCCACTATGTTCCTTAGTTTTCTGATTCTGTCTCTGCGCACTCCTAGGCAATCCACCTCCTTTACAGATCCCACATCTGCCCACTTCTCAGCTCCAGAACGCCAGCCTTGCCCAGGTCAGGTCTCACTTGAAGTAGATCAGACTTCATTTCTTAAATGCTGTCAGAGACCTATCAGGAATGTCCGTTGCTTTAAACCCTCCTGTGGCTTCCAACCACAGGCTAGCTTCAGCATCTACCATCTGGCCCTGGCCTCACACTCTGATCCAGAGAGCTCTCAAATCTCTCATACTCACTAAACAATAATCGCCAAAATCAGTCTACCCTGGAGCCTTCGAGGTGGACATTCTGTCTGTCTTGAAAGTGCTCTCCCAAGATAAGATATCCATCGTCAGCTCTGTCTTTGGTTACTCTGTCTAAACCCAGCCTGTAAGGAATTTAGATTGGGCCACTCACTGAGTTCTCAAGGACCATATAACTCGGGACTTAAGACACTTCTGCAGGCCATCAAGACGGCTCAACTGGTCAGCACAAATGTCATCAAGCAGGAAGACCTGAGTTTTCCATACTCAGCAGTCCTGTGGTAGAAGGAAAGAACTGAGTCCCACAGGTTCAGGTTCTCTTCTGACCTCCTATGTGCATCATGGCATATGTGGAAATGTGTTTATGTGCACAAGCACACACATGTGCACACATGCACACACCCACACACGCACATACACACACACAAACACACATACATATACACACACTAATACATACACAAACATACACACACACACATACACATACATACATACACACACATACATACGCATACACATACATACACACACATATACACATACATACATACACACACATACACACATACATATACACACATACACACATTCATACACACATACACACACATATACACACATACACACACACTCATACATACATACATACACACATATACACACACACACAAAGTAAATAAATGTAATTTTTAAAAAACAGAGGAAGTATCCACTTCAAAAATAAAAGACAAGCCTGGCAGTGGTGGTACATGCCTTTAATCCCAGCACCTGGTAGGCAAAAGGAAGTGAATCTCTGAGCTCCAGGCTGGCCTGGTCTACAAATCAAGTTCCAGGACAGCGGACTATGTGGAGAAATGCTGTCTCAAGAAACAAATAAACAAAAAGATGGTCTCAAAACATATTAAACATTATATATTTCTATCCTGTCTTTCTTCACAATGAACTTGAAGCACCAATTCAAAATACTAGATGAGACCCACTGAATCACTAAAGGACCACGCTTTATCCATCCTCCACGGTCTACTTTAGACGAAGTCCACTATCGTGGTCAATTTCCATAACTTACACAGTTCTGCATGCTCTGAGAGATGCTCTCTCTCTCAGGAAAAATCAACCTGAAAGTGAAGTCACTAATACACACAAAGACAGGGGGGCAAAACAAGGAAATAAAAGATATTCTAAATGCCCCGAAAACCTCAGAATATGAGTTACACACCAGTTTCACAACCCATCAGGCTCCAAATAGAAAATAAAGGGCAAGAAGTTACATAAAGAGGGGGGACAGAGCTCAGGGCCACCACTAACTACCTGCTGAGCTCATCCTCAGAACTAGACCCCTAATCAGACAGAGAAACCCACCATCACCTCTCCAAGTCTAGACAGAACCCAGTCAATGAGGCTCTTCTTGCTATGTCTTGGATTTCTGCACCCCTAACTCTTCCTCAAGCTGCATCTTACGGTGTGTTTCTTTCTTCAACACCCTGTTCTCAAAACCAGCCTCCATCTTTCCACTCACATCTCCCCTTCAGTCAAAACACCTCTTACCTGGGCCACTACTGCAGGGAGGAGCAAGACCCAGGAGGTGCTTAAGGACTGTGGAAAGAGGGGTTCCTAAGAGGAGGGGACACAGCATGAGGTAGTGACTAATGTGACCTTCCTGTGCAGCTCTGTCCATATACCCAACAGGCCTTGGTGAAAATAAGACAGAATCATTTGATACAACAAAACCCAACGAGTGACCACGCCTAAAGAAAACTGAATGCCAAATGCATGATACAAATAATAAGTATCATAAAGATTACACAGGAAAGAATAGAGATTATGTGGATATGAGAAAAGGTTGATTTTACAATGTCAGGACAAATACTTTTAAAAAGGTAAAAAGGGGGCGGGCGAGAAAATAGTCCAGGACACAGGCCAGCACATTCCTGAAAACCTGGCACTCAGGAAGCTAAGGCAGGAGGATCACTATGTGTTCAAGGATAGCACCAGGACAACCAGAGAAACAACATGGCAAAGATCTTATGTCATGCCGCAGGATTTTTACATTAGGGCAGTGGGAGGCCTGTGATTGGACAGGGCAAAGGGAGGCCGAGCTAAGAGTTGCAGAGACAGGGAGCGTAGGGAGAAAGGAAGATGGCGGTGGACATTAATCAGCGTGGCTATGACCAGCCACAGGTTGTTATGATATCATAAAGGTTAGAATATTGGGATAATTTGTCTAATCTAGGTGGGCAGCTTTTATCATCATCAGTTGGTTCTGAAATTATTGTATTGGCATCTTGTGTATTGAGAATTTATTGATATATAAATCTGATTGGTTAACTATAAGCATTGAGTCTTGTTTTTACCAGGTTACTGGGTACTATGTTATCAAACCGTGAGGATGGTGGATCTATTTGATTATTGGAATGTGGGTCAGAGCCGGCGGGACCCCACCTGGACATAGTGTTGTGGTTCACTGGTGCCGGTACTAGAGCGGGAACTTGGCCCGGCGGGGCTAGAGAGTTGGCGGGTTGAGAGAAGCTGGAGCGTGGAGAGTTGGCAGGTTTTTTGTTTTGTTTTGTTTTTTGTTTTTTGATATTTCCCACAACAATGTCAAGCCTTCCATCCCCAAAAGAAACCTGTCTAGATGTGGAAGCTTCAAAGTAGAGCGAACAGCTTGGAACTTGCCTGACCTTAACACACGAAAGCACTTGATAGAGACCATTTTGTCTATCATGAAATGTTCTTCATTTGGCAAAACCAATATCCTTGAGTGAACTTTCTTAATATTTTGCCAAGTTGTGAGCTGCCAGAACTCTTGTGAATGGTGGTGATACTTACTATACCTCAGCTCTGCTCATGGTAGCACTTTCTTTCAACTTGACCCTGATTCTTAGAGGAAAACATTCCTCTCATCTTTATCATTTCCTATTCCCAAAGCAAACCCAGAACTTTACTATGAGTAGACTCAGGACAGGAAATATCTGCATTTCAATACAGTGTCTCCACTTTACTCTTTCGTGTCTATGACTAACTTTGATTCCAAACAACCCCTTCTTTCTATGAGTGGACAGCCCACTGGTCATTCCTGTAGTCACCTGACTGGCAAGGGCAGGGTGGCAGCTGTGGACCATTTCTTTAAGCTTCTAGGGACCTTTTCCTCTAGAAGTATGACTCACAGGCCTCAGTCTTAACTTTAATATTTTGCTTTCCCTCTGCAAATCCAAAGTTGGTTAATGGGAAGTGTGCTGGGCTGCATAATAGTCTCCAAGGGGAAGTGATGGAGGTTTTGGCCTGAGTCACTGGGCTGGAAGCGGATGGACAGTCATGAGCAGTAATATTCTTCAGGGAATAGAAAGCTCTTAACAGGGCTGGCTACAGATGAGCCAGGAAACTTGATTTTTCTAATTGACCGTTTTTATATTACTATATGAAGACATTCCTCTGAATGCATTTTACCCTGGGCGAACAGTGGAAATTAAAATGAATTTTTAAATGACGGGATGACCTATTTGATTTTAATTAAAATGTCCAACATAGACTCTACAGGGAATAAAAGACTTTATATATGGTTTCCATTTTCTCCACGTCTTCCCTTCCGTCCATCCCTAATCATTAGCAATTTGGTCGGGAGTGATTTCTGAACTCCCAAAGATGGTGTCACGGGCAAGATGTCCATGCGGTATGCCAGACAGAGAGTGGTGTCAGGAGGACTCTCAACATGGAGAACTTAACTTTCCCATGCAGAAGCCTCTATCACCCCTTCCCTAATTCAATCCTCAAGAACATCAAGAGTTAGGGGATTCAGCTCAGCAGAAGTCATACACCACCAGAGTCACGTTTGCTATGACAGAGGAGTTCATCAGGAACTACCTTCTTTACTTCTCTTTTCGGAAGTCACAATGTCCACATCCCCAAATCCTTTACCAGAGCCCTGCACCCACACCATCTTATTCACCCGACCAAGAAGTCAGTTCTAGAACCTAGCAACAACGACACTATTTCTTGGCCTGTATTGTGTAGTAAGGTTTTTCTCTGCACGCCCTTTCTTAGCTCTTCTGTCTTAGGTGGTTGAGATGGGGACCTACAGGCAAAAAGTTGTGCTCTTTGGAAAACTAAGCTTAAGACAGCTCAAAGATTCCCAATCATCACTGCTTTTTGGTTCCTCCCACTTCAATATAAATCAATAAAATCCTCAGTAGAGGAAGAAAGGAAGGCCACAGGGATTTTTCAAATGTGCTTGAAAAGTAGACAGTCCCAGTCCACCTGCCCAGTTCAGGGTAGTCTCTAACATGAAGTGCCAGATGCCGAACTTTCTTTTCTGTCTTTGTGTCTCCTTACTAAATACTCCCTCCCCCATACATGTCCCATAAACAGTTCTTGCTGACTCTGTCTGCAAGCGTCCCAGACAGGCTTGGATTGTGCTACCCGCCTTATCTCTCTGTTTTCTTCTTCTACTTCTACACCTATTGGTTGAGGTGTTGGGCCCTACAAAGTGATTCTGCCTCCTCCCAGTGGCTTCATGCTACACCAGCACAGAGCTGGAGCCCTTGACTTCCTATAGGAGCGTCCTACAGCTGGCTGGTGCATGCCAACAACAAGGAGGTTTCAAACAATAGGAATGTATTGTCTTAGTTGTTGAGACCAGAAGTCAGGTTTCCCCTGAAACCTGTAGAAACAGGAGACTTCTTGGCTTCTTCCCAGCTAGTGGTGTGCCAACAACTCTTAGGCACTGCTCAGCTATGGATAACCTCTCCAGGATGATTCTCCACATGGTGTTTGGATCTTTTATATGCCCACCTGCTTGGCTGTGACTATGTTCAAATCTTCCTTCTGTAAGGGTTATCAGTCATAATGAAAAATCATCCGAATGACCCCATCTTAAAACTTGGTTGAATCTACAAAGAACCCATAAAGCCTCTAGGAGTTAAGACTTCAGTTGAGTATCCACGGTACCACCTCACAGGGTCCCAGGGATAGTTAAACCCACAAGGAGACTCCTGCCTCGTTTGGCACTGAGAATGCACTCAGTGACAGTGTCTAATGCAGTCCTTATTATTCCTAGATCACCTATTCTTTTCGCCCTATGGCATCTTTGTTTAAAAAGTTTTAAAACCAAGTCTTAACCCAGAGGGGTGACCCGCTGCCAGAATTCCAAATCTGGGGATGCCAAGACAGAAAAATCATAAGTTTGAGACTCCTCTAAAGTACACTGCAAGATCTTGTCTAGATAGATAGATAGACAGACAGACAGACAGACAGACAGACAGACAGACAGATAGACAGATAGACAGATAGACAGATAGACAGATAGACAGATAGACAGATAGATAGATAGATAGATAGATAGATAGATAGATGCAATTTATCTTTGTGGCAGCCAATTTTCCAAGCAGACACAAAAACCTCACCACCCACCAAACTCCTTGGGAAAAAAGTAATAACAATGGAAGTCAGGGTGGTAAACTGGAGGATGTCCTTTGTCCTATGGGAAAGCTCTGTGGCTTCCCGGTTGCCTGGAATGAAAAGTTATGTAGGAATCACTAAAGGAAGGCTTCCAAAGAATCTGTGGGCATGCTGACAACTGAACTGCTAAGTTCTTTTGATTTGTAGAAAACTTCAATTCTACTATGCAGTCTTCCTTTTATAGCTCTATATGATTATATCTCTGTGTGTGTGTATGGAGCTATGCATTATATATATTTATACATAACATATATTATGTTTTATATTATATATAATTATAGAATACATTAAAATACTAACTAAAAAGGCCAAGAACAATAGAAGGTTAAGCATGGCAATAAAAGACCAAAAAGGTATTTGCCAACTGTCAGTCCATCCAAAGAAGAGAGATTTAAGGCTTACCATGGAGTTCAGTTGACTGAGTGCTTATGTCACATACAGGAGACCCTGCCCAAAAATCCCTTAAAGAACGAATCAATTTAAACAAAATAGATCACGATCACCCTTAGTTCTAATGAGTATAAGATCTTAGCCATGGCACATGCCTAGTTGCAGCTATGCGGGAGGCTAAAACACAGGATCACACAAGGCCAGGAGTCTGAGGCCAATCGTAACAACAAAATAAACAAGAGTTTTCAGTGTGTAGCCGTATCCAGTTGTACAACAGTGACAACTGAGGAGCTGTACAGTCCCAGCATGCTTTTCTCGGCACTCAAAAAGCTTGTTTTGATCCAGACTCTCACAGTACCACAGATCGTGGTAAGGCACTACCACCTACCCCTCCCAATTATTTCGCTAAGTCATTTCTCTACCAAAACAACGCTTGGAGCCTTACCAACCATCTCTGCCAAACTCCATTGCATAATTCTCTGAGTATTTATCTTGACATGACTAGCAAATGCAGGATTCAAAACCTATGTGCTTTGGCCTGCTCTCCTGATCTCTGGCTGATCCTCAGAAACCATGGGTTACCTAGTGCCCTTGAGCAATCCCTGCCCTGGATTCTGTTCTCCCCGTGTAAGGACCTGAAGCAGCACACCCAAACTTGTCTGCAAGTCTATCTACAGGCAGACAAACAAGAGATTTATGTGTCTTGCAGCCTCAATGTTTTTATAAAGCCAAACCTCATATTTGAACAAACGACTCTAAGGCTTGAAACACTAGTTTGGCCAACAGCAAGAGACTGTCTTTCCCAATGTTGGGGAAGTGGGGTTTCCTGTTTTCCAAAACGGAATAGACTGGAAGTCACAAGACTTGGTGGTGGTGTTCCAGAGCTGTCATAAGCACAGCAACCGTCGCAGGAAGACAGCAGGTCTCTGTGATGCTCTCTGGTTCCCTACAAGCAGTGAGTTTGCAGCATTGGCCCAAAGAAAACATCCGACATCTCCAGAACCAGGTAGCCTAGTGAAAACACCAGCTGCAGGTAACTTTCTGGCTAATACCCCCCCTACACACACACACACACACACAAGTGCTGCTAAGAAACAAAATACAAACAAACAAGAAAGACAGATACAGCCTGGCTACACAGCTCAGTGGATACAGGTCTTTACCACCAAACATGACAAATGGAGTTCAACGGTAAGGACCCACGTAAGGGAAGGAGAGAACTGACTCAGACGAGATGTCCTCTGACCTCACACCATGGCATGAGTGTCGGCCCCTCCATTTTTCATCCCCATACTAAATCAATCAAGTTATTTATATATTGATTGATTAATTGATTTGATGATTGATGATGATGTTAGTAATCAGAAACCTACAGATGATGCATGAACCCTGAGTTCAATTTCCCACACTTCATAATCCAAGCCACCAGAGGTAGACACAGGAGGATCCTTGGCAAGGTTGTGAGTTCTAGGTCAGCTACATGAGCTGCATGAGCCCAAACCTCAGAAATATAAAAATAAGGAAAACATAAACACACACATACACACACACACCAGCAGAGCCACATCCATCTGCGTCCGATCTACTGCAGAGGGCACTTTACAAACACCTAAGATGAAATGGGCAAGCCTAGAAACCTGAGCTGGAGATTTGCCAAAGCCAGCCTCAGCTAACAACTATTGAACTGTGGGTATGAAAACATGTGCGACAAAATACAGCAGTGTTTAAAAAAAGAAAACTAGGAGATGGCTCATTGGGTAAGGGCACTTTCTACCAAGCCCAACTACCTGAGTTCAATACCCAGAACCCACACGACAGAAAGGGGTAAATCTTCACTTACGCACTCTCACAAACATACACATAGGCCATACATAAATAAATGTAACTTTAAAATAAATAATAAAGAAACCAGGAAGCTCGAGCTGCTTATGTGGTTAAAGGACAGTGGGTGTCAACTCGGGTAATTGTTGTTAAGTGGTTATGACAGCATCTAATTGGCCAAGGAAACAGGATATAATGGCTCATACCTGAATCCCAGCTCTAGGGAAATGGAACCAGAAGGATCACCACTGACTTCAAGACTATTCTCAGCTACATAGGAAACTCCAGATCAGCCTAGGCCAAAATCAGGACCTGGACACACACACCCCCTCATTTATCTCCCCTCTTGGTTTCTATGGAAGTGCTTTCACTATAGAAAGCATCATCGCCTTCTATAGACACAGACTCCAAGATGTGTCACCCAGCTAAGTGTCAGCTGAAAGGTCCTGACGTGGAACACCAATGGGGTGTTAGAGTGTCTGACCCAGCTTTGCTGAGACGAGACACTGTTCTTGGCTAACGCGAACGTTACATCACACAGATTTTACTCTTCCTCTCTTGTATCATTTATGAATGAATCATTTGACACCTACTTAATACTCATCATGGAGTCTCAGTTTCATAATGTTCCAATCAAGGCAAATGGCTGCCCTGCATTAGTGTTACAAGGCTCCTCCATTAAACTACAACCTGGACACCACAGGAAACCTAGGTCCCACAAGGATGCTGCAGAAGGCAGGTGTGGACATACCCCAATAGGCACGGCCTAATACAGTCTTAGAAAGTTGTTAGTACATCTGCAATTCATAATCAAATACACCTTCAGGGACTGGTAAGATGGTTCCGCCATTAAGAGCACTGACTGCTCTTCCAAAGGTACTCAGTTCAAATCCCAGCAACTACATATTGGCTCACAACCATCCGTAATGAGATCTGATGCCCTCTTCTGGTGTGTCTGAAGACAGCTACAGTGACAGTGTACCTACATATAATAATAAATAAATCTTTTTTAAAAAAAATACGCCTTCAAATGAAATGCTTTGCCTCTTATGGATAATTTATTCATGGTCTTTACAACTTTCCCCCAGATCTCAAATTTCTTCTGGACATTTTCTATACATTCATACACATTTCTGCAGACTTTAATAGTAAACTTACTTCCAAATAAAAGTTCACATAGGTAGACTGCTTGCCACAGTCACAGCATCCCTGGGCTCACGGCTTGCACCATGTAAATTGATGTGGTGGTACACCCCTTAAAATCATGGCATTTGGAGATGGAAGCAGAAGGATTAGAAGTTCAAGGTCATCTTTTGCCACATAGCAAGCTTGAGACCAGTTTGGACTATATGAGACATTACTACATCAAGCAATAAATAAAAAGTACCCAAAAAGTATGTTGACGAAACATTTTATTATACATTGGGGTTTATGGTTTTCCCTGAAGCCACAGAGACCCAGCAAATAAAGTCATTAGTTAACTGGAGGCTTTTAACACATTGCTTGTTTCTATTAAGTTGCCTATTAAAATGCTCTCACCACAAACTTTAAGGAACAGCATGAACCCTAAACATGTAGACAGACATAGAGGTCTCATCCTTGAGAGAGCCTCCTGTTCCTCACACACACAAAAAAAACCTGGCCTGCATTCTACACTCAAAACAAAACCCAAACAAACTAACAACATATATCTTCTTCATTTAAATCCTCTCTTGCAGATCTCCGAGAATAATGGTTAACAGGGCCCTGCAGTCGGGGGCATTCGCTGCTTTTGTGGAGACCCAGGTTCAGTTCCCAGCACTCATATCAGGGGCTCACAGTCACCCCTGCCTCCAGGTCCAGGAGATCCAACACCCTCTGGCCTCCTCCAGAGGCACCTACCTGCACGTGTATGTGCACATGAACGTAAGTGTACAGACATATAAGTAAAGTAAATCTTTAAAAATAATAATAAATAGGGCTGGAGAGGTGGCTCAGCGGTTAAGAGCACTGCTACTCTTCCAGAAGTGCTGAGTTCAATTCCCAGCAACCACATGGCAGCTCCCAACCATCTGTAATGGGATCCGATGCCCTCTGCTGGTGTGTCTGAAGACAGCTACAGTGTACTCATACATAAGACATAAAATAATGACGATGATGATGATGATGATGATGATAATAATAATAATAGTGGTTAGCAGAGGCTACCACCTCTAGCGGGAAAGAGAGGAACCAGGCAGGTGGAAGAGAGACTGAGTCAACAACAGTAATGTGCTGTGTGTTTCCAAAATCTAGGTGAAAGAACTCTGGACATTTTTCACCATAAAAAAATAACGTAGCCGGGCAGTGGTGGCGCACGCCTTTAATCCCAGCACTCGGGAGGCAGAGGCAGGAGGATTTCTGAGTTCGAGGCCAGCCTGGTCTACAGAGTAAGTTCCAGGACAGCCAGGGCTACACAGAGAAACCCTGTCTCGAAAAACCAAAAAACAAAAAGGGCGAGGATATGGACAGGTTTGATCTGATTTGAATACTGCACACGAAGTTGGGTTTATTTTGTTTGTCATTTCCAATGATTAAAAAAATAAATGTAAGAGCTGAAGAAATGGCTCAGCCATTAAGAGCACTGGTTGCTCTCTTGGAGGACCTAGGTTCAATTGCCAGTGCCCACATGGTGGCTCGCTCAACTGACTGGAGCTCCATGTCCAAAGAATCTGACACCCTCACACAGACACCATGCAGGCAAAACACCAATGCATGTAAAATAAAAATAAATTATAAGTAAATAATTGGTATTTCTTGTCTAGCAGGCAAGAAGTTCTAGCAACCTAGCCTTGCAGGGCATGGGACCACCTGCAATTCCAGTACTTGGGAGGCACAGACAGAAAAATCTATGTCAAAGCCATCTTGCTCTACATACCCAATTTAAGGCCAGTCTTGGCCACGGCAAACCCAGCCTAAAAACAAATTAATTAATTAATAGAATAAAAACGTTGCTGTTTTATGTACTTGTAAGTATAACAAAAACCATAAGATTTTTTTTCTCTTAAAACACTTAGAAATACAAGCAGGACCGGAGCGAGCGCTGGAGAAATGGCTCAGCAGTTACGAGCACTGACTGCTCTTCTGGAGGTCCTGAGTTCAAATCCCAGCAACCACATGGTGGCTCACAACCATCTGTAATGAGATCGGATGCCCTCTTCCGGTGTGTCCAAAGACAGCTACAGTGAACTTACATATAATAAATAAATAAATCTTTAAAAAAAAAACTTAGAAATAAAACATTCACACCTTATTGTATTAGGCATAATGAAATATAAAAATAACATTCTAAACAACTTTTTTTTAACAGAAATCACATTTTTATTATAAATTATCATTTGGTCTCCAGAAAACCCTAGCTATTAATAGCACTCATGTTTTCTCCTTTGAATAGAGAAAATATTTTAAACACACATTTCTTGGCACATAACTTGACAAGTTAACAGCTTGAAATGACTCATGCGTTTATTTTTGTTTTCCTCTCTTTTTTTTGTTTTGTGTTTTGAATCAAAGTCTTGCTATGCCCATGTTGGCCTTTCATAATCCTCCTGCCTCAGCTTTCCAAGTGCTAAAGTTATAGGAACGTGCCACAAAGACTGGCTGCTCATTTGATTCCAAACTGTATGTAAGAAAAGGGCATTTGAGATAGCAAAGCAAGATATAAGTAAGTCCTTTAAAACCCACCTCCACTATAGGAATAATCCTATAGCAGAGATACACATTCTTGAGCTTAATAACTCCTTTTCTCTACAAATAACTCAATACAGAACACTATATTTTTTCAAAGCACACTTTTTTTTTAATTATCTAAACAAATCGTTTTTGCTCCAAATTGGGGGAAAAAAAATACTTGGCATACGACAAGGCTTAGACAGCAGTACTAAAAAGCAACGTAGTCAAGGGTGCTTAGGATGAGTTTCAAAAGTAGCTAGGACGTAGGACACGTACTGGAAAAACGAAATTTGGTCTTGAAGGGCACTTAGCTGAAAGTATGCGATCCATTCTTCTACTTTCTTCTCTATTAACTGTGTACTAAGAGAAAAGAACGAAGCCACGAGCAGGTACATAGATAGCACTGATCACCATAGCTCTCCTTCCCCCAGCACCTGCTTCAAAATCATGAAAACCTGATTTTGGTGGCCTCACATCTGCAATCTGAGTTGGTGGCTTACAGGCAATTCTGCTAGACTCCTCCCAGGGACCTAGCAACAGTTAAGTCATCACACCGCCAGGTGGGAGTGGTGTAGGACAGCTCGCTACCCCAGCCCCCCTCTCCCTCTCTCCCTCCCCCCTCCCCCTCCTCCCCCTCCCCCCTCCTCCCCCCCTCCTCTCCTCTCCTCTCCTCTCCTCTCCTCTCCTCTCCTCTTCTCTCCTCTCCGCCTCTTTCCCTCCTTCTGTTCCCAAGAGTTCCCAGGAGGCCTCTGTCTGTCCTTCTCTATCCCCACTTTCTCTGCCCTCCTGGTTCTGTCTGCCTCCAGGTCCTCATTCCCCTCCCTTTCCCCACAATAAACCTCCCAGGTCTGTCACGTGGCATGATTTCTCAGGGTGACTCCTTGCCATGCCGATCCCCCATCCCACACACACACACACATTTTATTTGGTAACACTAGCACTCTGGAAGCTGAAGCAGGAGGATTGCAAGAACTTCAAAGCTAGTGCGGGTGGGCCCCATAGTGAGTTCCAACCCAGTTTGCAATACAGTGTAGACTCTGTCTCAAAAAAGGAGGGAGAGGAAGAAAGGAGGGGGGAGGGGGAGACGGCAGTGGACTGGGTGCTAAAGTCAACTGTGCAGGGAGGGAACCTCAAGATGCCAAGGAGGTAAGCAGGGGATCTCTGCAGACACAGGCGGCCTCAGTTTGAAAGCGCACAGAGTAAATACAAGGGATTGCCATTTCTACCAGACAGCTTTCAAAGGTCCAAGACATAGGCAAACCCCACCCCCAACGCCCCCCACCCCCGCATCCCTCAGCCCCACCCCCACCCCGGCCCAAGGACTGGTCACAAAGAACTGGAGCATCCCGCTTCGCTTCCTGAGTCAGAGCTACCCCGCCTGGCAAGTTTCTTGGATGGAGATGTCGAGAACACATGGCCTAATGTGCCTAGAAAGACACAGGACAGGTTGTCTCCAGGTGGCATCCCTCCTCGTAAAGAATTCATGCTGCTTAACCAAGCCAAAGAGGCAGGAGGCAGCTGGCTGGGAGCAAGGCCAGGGGAGCAGGGCTGCCATGCGCTGGCTCCCATGCGCTGGCGACCATGCTCAGGTCCCATTACCAAGGCAATTAAGTGACTGAGGACACTTCTGAGGCACGGCAGTGCCTCGCAGCTACCAAAATATAGCTTACCTCAAAACTCATCGGAAGCTTCGGTTAATTCTTAAAGCCTTGCTCTTAAGTCCACTGGTTTCTGTGAGATAGTTCATCCAGAGCTCTAACCTCCAGCTATTCAAGCTCTTCTGTAAGTCAGGAAGACCCTCAGGGGTAGGAGAAACACTGGTCTAACACACATGAGACCCTGGGTTCCATGTGTACTCCAAAACAAACCACAAACGAACCACAGGATTTTCTTGTTATAGTTATAAAAACCTACTTTATAGCAAGTAGGAATTTTATCAGGTGAAATATACAAGTAGACAGTCAGGGCTACAAAGATATCTTATATCTTATCTTATCTACAGGTTCTCATTCGTAAAGTTCCAACCTTCCTAACGCTGTGACCCTTAAACACAGTTCCTCTCATTGTGGCTGCGACCTCCAACCATAACATTATTTTTTGCTGCTACTTCATAACCGTAATTTTGTTACTGTTACAAATTGTAATATAAATATTTGATGTACAGGATATCTGCTATGTGACTCCTATGAAAAGGTCATTTAACAACCCCACCCACCCAAGGGGTCTCGACCCACAGGCTGAGAACCTCTGGTCTGGATGAAGCATTTATTGTAATTTTTTTTCTTAAAGTTCATTTGTAGCTGGGTGTGGTGGTTCACACTTGTAAACAGAACTTGGGAGAGCGGGGTAGAAGGGACTATGAGCTTCAGTCCATCATGGGTACTGAGTTTTGGGCCACCCCAGCTACATACATACAAGACTATAAAAATAAGAATTTTTGTATTTCTAGTGTGTGTATGTTTGTCTCTGTGTGTGTGTGCTATGTATATGTTGTAGTGGTGACCATGGAGATCAGAAGAGGACTTGGATATGACAGAACTAGGCATATAGGCAGTAGTGTTGATCTTTTTAAGTGCTGGTGGGGAACAACCCTTTGTTTCTTTTGATGCTGAGTCAAATGTGGGACTTGGCAAAGTGGAGGAGAGATAATGAAGGAATATATGGATCTGTAGCCTCTACTCTCATCACCTCTACCTGGTCCCCTACCGCAACCTCCAAACTCACAGGATTCTACTGCTGTTACAGGTCTAAAAACATCATTTCTTCCTCCACATCATTCCTAATTTATTACCACCAACATGCATTATTTTTCTCTAATGTAATATTCTGAGTGTGTGTGTGTGTGTGTGTGTGTCGTAAGTCAGGAAGCCACCAGGAAGAGTGAAACCTCCCAGGACAGACTGCCCTCTCCAGAAAAGAACAATTATCCATAGCTGTAAGGCTGTAGCCCTAGAGACTGAGGGACCACCAGATGAGCTTGGCGGACCATTGCAGAGGCAAGAACGAGTGAACAGCGGTCAGGAGCACACCTTGACCAGGCCTGCTCCAATAATTTAAACCTAAACCTCAAGTCAATACCCAAAGACAAACTTGGGATCTGTCTTGATATGCCCCTCTTCCTAATGTGGTCACACTGAATACACTGCTTTTCTCTGCTTTAGCATTAGTTGTCTTTTTCTCTGACATATCTGGATGCGTGTACAAGCATCGTTTGTTGGGACGGGTCACACCCACTGAAAGGATCCAGGCTCAGGTATGCACAGGCTCAGCCTAGCAATGGAACACCATCCTCACATTTGCTAAGATCTGCCTCTATCCTGTAGTCACACTCAACCACAGAGAAGAGAGAAGGCTCTTATCATAGAGCAAAAGGCCAGAGAAGGCAGAGAACAGCAAATGAAAGCCAATGAACAAGTGGCCAAGAAAGGAGGTGGCTGGGAACAAGAGTCTCCTATAAGAAAAAGAAAACAACTCCTCCTTTAGCTCTGAATGCTTGGTTTGGGCTTTGTGGTTTGGCTTGGCTTGGTTTGCTTTGGTTTGGTTTGGTTTTTCTCAGGAAGACAAGTCACCTACTGGACCAAGTCATCAACCAAACTCACCAGGGGGTCCCTCAGATCCTCAACTCTTAGAGCTTCGGCCCCTCAGAACCCTCCCAATTTGTGCAGGTTAGGCACTGACTTTCAACTGACTAAAAGAAGATTCCGGTGAGGTCAGAATACTTTAAGCTAAGGTTCTCCACCTCACCCTACCCACCCGCTCACCCCCAACCCCATCTCTGGCCTCAGGTCAGTGTAGCTGAGAACACTCTAGAGCTTCTGATACTCCTGCCTCCGCCTCCAGTAGAGTGCTGGGAGTACAGAAGTAGGCCATCACCCCAGAATGGGATGATGTGGTATTCCTTGGGGCATGCTAGTCAAGCAGGCTACCCACTGAGCTACCCCTCCAGTCTTAGACTTTCAAATCCCAATGTGTAAATTTAATTAGAACATTAGCTGATAGGCTTAACTCAAGACACCTCCCAAGGGTACTTGTAAATGAACTGTTCCCTGAGGAGTCACCTTTCTAAAAACCCTCTCAGGATCTCACTAACACCTCTCCTCTCCTTGTCAAACTCTTGGCCTGACAAAGAAAAGGGAATGGATTCTTTAGTTTCTTTTTCTTCTCCTTTCATTGAAGGTTTTGGGTTCTGCTTTCTTTCGGAACTGAAGTAAACAGCAAGACATCTAAATATAATAGCTCTGAGGATTCTGCCTACTCTGAAGTTTTCCACAACTTGCTTAGGACTCAAGATCTTTCCACACAATGGGTATTTTCAGTGCAGCGCTAGGACAAACTACTGAGTCTGCAAGGGACAGAGGAAGCTTAGGGTTGGGGGAGGTGTGTCTTGCAGGATCCTGGGAACAAGGAGGACTGAAAACTAAACTTCTTCCCAGTTAGTAGCTATGAGTCCAGGTTCAGTCTTAGAGGCCTTCAGTCACCAGAGGCCAAAGCTAAATGACCATCCCAATTTGCCACAAGAATAATCAGTCCAGGAAAACAAAACGAGAAAAGAAGAGAAAAGAAGAGAAGAGAAGAGAAGACCACATCTAATCACATTTAAATAAATTTGGCAATTCCCACTCTTAAAAACAAGTACTGTCCACAATCAAAAACCTGCTGGTAGCGGTGGTAAAGAGAAATCAATTATACAGGGCTCAAATAATTCTGCATTTTCTGGGCAGAAATCTGCTGAAGCATGTCATATGGAAAAGGTGCTATGCTTTGAAAATCTAGGCCTGGCTACACTGTAACACCATCAGGGTGGAAATGGCATGTTTATGGTCAGGACTCACAAACATTTCACAGTTTGCTATTACCTTAGATGCACCTGGATTTTCGTTTGGCTGATGGAATTGCCCAAATGGTAGGAAAAGACTTCATTAGCACCCTCCAAAGTACATCCTCCAGTCATAAGGGATATTTTAACGGGACTTCTGTATTTCAGAAGTTCACAGTTCTTTTTTGACTTTGACACAACTATGCTCTCAGTACCCAGTTAATTCCAGGTGCTGGAGACTGAACACTCAATTCAGATGTTGACCCCACTCTCCAGATAATCACAAGTAGAGATTTTTATGGGCCACTCTCTCTCTTCGTTCACAATTTCTGTACTGACTTATTAGTGTCATTTATTCAATCACTGCTTAATTTCCATGTTTTTAGACTGTTTTATTATTCTCTCAGTAAGTATTTTGTTAACAATTATCTGAAAGCAAACTTTTGCAGCAAAAGGTGTTGTTGTGAACTCAAATATTGATACCTTGTTTACTGAATTAGAGCTAATTAATTAACTAATGACCCTCATGCCACAGCCTCCCCTAGATTATAATGTATAAATTCCACCTTTCCTCTGCCTTGGCCCTGTTAGGGAGGTAGGGGGCACCTCTCACTGTTCAGCACTATCAGAGATGGGGTCCTGCTCTTCTACCTAAAAAGGCGTTCGCCTACTAGGGCTGGGGTCAACTGGAACATCGTCACCAACAATGTACAGGCCATTGGCCAAACCCTTCTTCAGATGACTGTAGACTTCCATAACTAAAAACACAAAATAAAAGAAACTGTACCTCATGTTTCAACCAAAACCGAGCCACCCAAATGTCATCTCTGTGTCTTGATATATTGCCCCAAAGATGCAGCTTTTAGCAAACACTTGGAGGACAGCTCTCTAGTGCTGGCAAGAGCCCTCCTTATAATACAGGACCTTCCCACTAGAATGTACAGAGGCAGGGCAGTCAGGTCTCCCCCTCTGCATTTTACTACGAAATGTCCCAAAGAAAATGGAGACTGTATAATGGATAGGAGAAGGGTTGGGCCCATTGGCCTTCTCTCCTGCTGCTCACACTCAACTCTGGGCTGAACAAGAGCATCTATTTTCTCTTTCATCTGCTCTTTGAATAATACCAGGTTTGATCTTCTAGAGCCCCACCCCATCTTCTACCTCAGCCAACTCTGCTACAACTAACCCGACAGTGCTGGAATCTGCCAGGAAAAGGGAAGCAAATAATCAGCAAGGGTGACCTGCCAATCCTCCTCCCCAAACAGCACTCAGTGTGACTTGCACTTTCCCCAGCAACCCCTACCCCTTCCCCACCCCCACCCACCCACCCACCCTGCCCACACACCACCTAAAGGATGCAAGGGTGATACTATCAAACCAGCATTGTCAGTGACTGAAAAGTCAAAGTGGCCTCTGGCAAGAACCAAGATAAGGTGTCTGCCTGTTTAACTTGAGATTGTCTGTCACCACTTTAAAACAATCGCTGGTTTTCCTGGAATTCAACTAAGCATCGTGTGTGTCTCCGAAAGGTTTAGAAAATGCAATGGGATTTTAAATCCAAAAGACATCATGTACTTACATACACAGCGTACATACATAAAATTCTAGCATAGGTAAATATGTCTTTTATTATATGTTTGAAAGCCCAGACAGAAATCTTTATTCCAGGAAAATGGGATACACTGAACTTCAAGAGGTCCACAAAGATGAGACACAGGCTCTATCTATTTGCAAGGAAAAAAATATACAAACAGAGCTGTATTCTTCGAGCATTCATCTGGCAATATGCTGAGTACCTCATACACATTGACCTAGTGCCTCTCATAAAACCCAAGACGCATGTCTTCCTGTTTTTCAAGTGAGATGGAGAACCAGGAGTGAATGACCCCGACATGGTAATCGTAGACAGTTGGGGAGCAGGGATTTGAACCAGGCTAAACTCACTTCAAAGCCCAAGACCCTAAGCACTATGGAGAAAATTACACACTGTATCGTTCCCAAAGAGATGCTGCTAACACCCTTTCCATCCAAGGTAAACTCGTAGCAGCTTAAAACTTCATCCTCAGTAGTGTAAGAACTACTTTCCAGAACTAAGCCAAATCCACAGGCGGTTTTAAGCACTGGACAGTTCAAAAACCCCTTATCAGCACAGATTCAGCAATATATGTCTTATTGTTCCCAGTACCAAACATATAAAACAAATATCCTGTAATTCTACAAACTGGAAGAGCTGAGGGCAGAGCAAGTAAACACCGTGGTAGTTCTCTGCACAAGGAAATGGTTGTTTTCCTCTCACGGGCACACAACATGCCCTGTGCCGATAAATATCAGTACCGCGAGGTCATTAGGAGTCCACCCGCCAAATATTTACAAGTAGTATTTACATCTACTCTTTCTGGCTTTTTCCACGCCAACTTTTCTAAGCAGGTGTCCCTAATTACAGCCGATTGTTCAAGAGGTGTCTCTGATGTGACCGGGTGGGTGGATTTTTTTGTTATTTTGTTTTTTAAATTATACTTTCAACCCCTATATTGAGAGAATACGGCGGAGAGAAGGGTGCCCAATAATAGGTGGGCTACGGATGAGCCCGGCTTCCCGCGCCTGCCTCCCCAGGTAGCTCACCAGGATGCCCATCACGTCGGTCCAGAGGCGGGAGAACGCCTCGGAAGTGCCGGCCTCGGGCTCCGGGTCCCGGGCGGGATCCGCCTCCCGGGCAGGATCCACCTCGGGCTCAGGCTCCGGCGCCGGACTAGCAGCTCCCGCGTCCTCCTCCATGGCCGCGTCCCCGTGCGTCCGGGTCCCCTCGCTGGCCACGGCCCGCAACAGCGCGTCCGCCGCCGGGGCGCAAGGTCCCCGCCCGCGGCGTCACCGGGCCGCGCCCCCGCGTCGCATGTCCCAGGCTCCGCTGGGTACGAGCACCACTGGAGGACTAGGTACCTCGATCTGCGGAGACGGCGACTGACAACTCCAGAAACTTTTCCTAACCTAGTCCGGCGCAGCAACAGGGTTGCTGGAGCAGAGTCCACACCACTGGCTACGGCGGGGAGTTCGAGGGACGAGGGAGACAGGAGCCCCACCGCACGGGCGCTGCGTCCTGCTTCTGGGACGGGCTCCGGGTGGCACGCGACTCGCCTCTCCTGGGGAATCTGTGCAGCGCCAGTCAGGGGACAGTGACGCCTGTGGACCCGGGCTAGTCAGTTTTGGACCCCTCTCTTCAGAATGAGCTCTTCCAACTCCACATGACTCCCTCCCCTCCAGGCGCAAGAAAGCGTTTAGCAACAAAAGGTGCTCTGATGTCAGGCGCTTTGCATGGAAATGAGCCTCAGGCCGGCCAACAAATCGCCTTTTGAAAGAGCAACCGCGCCACGGGCTCCAGGCCCTGCACAAGTCCCCAATCGCGCCATTCACCGCGCGCCTTCAGCCACGGAAACGGCAGAAAGTTAATCTTTAAACTGCTCGCTGAGTTCGAGTTCACCAAGAGTCAGTACGGTGACAACCCACACCTCGCCCTCGGGAAGGCGAACAGCTCAGGGAATTACAGTCCTGTTTGTCAGGCTTCTTGGAAAACAAAGTGTGACAAAGCTCGCCTGGTCACGAGCCATTGTTTGTTTGGGTCGTAAGTGGGGGCGTTTTGGCTCCCGAGTGGCCGCAGTGCCATGCACTGCTAGGGTTTTCGGATACTTAGATGAGACCCTCTTTGGGCTGTAAGGGTTTTTTTTACATGGAAGAAACCGGCAAGAGGTGTGTTCAAAACTAAAAGTTATTTTTATGGCCGCTAAGCTCATGCACAATGGCCTCTATATGTTTAACCAAGTGACGATGCCAAAGAGCCTCCTCCTCCTCCTCCTCCTCCTCTTCCTCCTCCTCCTCCTCTTCCTCCTCCTCCTCCTCTTCTTCTTCTTAAAAACCAATCAGATTGTTTTCCCTAAGGGATGGCAGTGCCTATCATATTTGATTTTGTGGCTGATCACTTAGTGAAACTAAAGAAACTCGAAGAATCTGCCCCTTATTAAAGAGGTGGAGTGGGCAGGGGAGGAAACGAGGGACCCCCGGATAGAACGGGGGTCTCCATCTCTTTCTCAGTTTGCATACATGGAAGGGGTCAAGCATGCCCTCTGCATCGTCTTGCCATTGAGAACACCAGTCTGTGCAATGGGTGAATAGCTCTCATCGGCAAGGTCAAAACCTAAAAAGAAAAAGAAGTGGGAGGTGGGCAAAAGAGATGGAGTGTTGGGTGTAAGTGATTGCTTGGCAAGCCTGGTGACCTGATACGCCCAGAATCTAAGTAAAACCCTAGCGTGGCAGTGTGGGCCTTTAAGACTAGGAAGTAGAGACATCCATCCGGATTGTTGTGGCTTTAGTGACCGGCATTCCAGACAGAGCTGGTAAGCTCCAGGTTCATTGAGAGATGGATCATGTCTCAAAAAATAAGGTGATGTGTGGTAGAGAAAGACACCTGACATCACTTTCTGCCTTCCACAGATAGGTATATGAGTGTACATGCACACATACACACACACACACACACACACACACACACCCTACCCTCCCAACCAAAAAAGTTGGGGAAAGGGGAATAAAATCTGTGTGTGTGTGTGTGTGTGTGTGTGTGTGTGTGTGTGGTGTTTTAACTGAAGAAGAGCCTGAATCAGTGGAGGCAGGCCAGAAGTTTCTCTGGGCTAATTCAGTTCCAAATGTCGGGTTTCAGAGCTGGGAGGAGTGAATGAGGTGCCTATTTAACATATCAAAGCAGACCTGGTCACTAGATTCTTCCAGAATCCCTCAGTCCCCTATGGCCTATGGTTGGCCTACCAGACCTGGGCTTCCCCTCCCCCAGAAACTCTTTCCTATATAATCAGACATTTTGTTTTCTCTCTTCTCTTCTCTTCTCTTCTCTTCTCTTCTCTTCTCTTCTCTTCTCTTCTCTTCTCTCTTCTCTTCTTCTTCTTCTTCTTCTTCTTCTTCTTCTTCTTCTTCTCTCTCTCTCTCTCTCTCTCTCTCTCTCTCTGTCCTCTCTCTTCCTCCTTCTCTCTCTCTGTCCTCTCTCTTCCTCCTTCTCTCTCTCTCTCTCTCTCTCCATCCCTCTCTGCACTACACGCTCTTTCTTAATTCCTCTCCCCCACCCCCACCCTCTCCCTTTCTGCATGGTGACTTCCCTGATCTTGTTTCTTGGGACTGGTGAATCAATTTGAGAGCTGCCCACCAATAAACCTTCCTTTCTACTTTAATTTAGCTTGAATTGGTCTATCCTGTCAGCAGAGAAAACCTATATCCCGGCTTCCCTGGTGCTGTTTGATGTTGAGAGCCGAAACAAACTCCACTAAGAAAGAAAATGGTTTTATCTATAAGGACATCAAAATAAAAGGTGAGAAAAGGAAAATAGACTTTATGGGTGTATTTAAGGAGGAGACATGCAGTCTGATCTCTGCATAAAAACCTGGAGCATGAGTTATACAAGCAGGAGTTAGGGTTGGGACTAAGAAGAACCCATCTCAGACACCAATCAGGAGTCTATCTCTTCTTGACTCAGATGACCTGAGGCAAAAGGTGGGCCTTTCCATGCTGCAGTTTCCCTACCTATGAGGAAGCAAGGCCAAGCTAATTGCTACCCAGCCCTTTAGAGGCTAGTGTGTTTCCAGGTCACCTACAGGTAGTAAGGCCTTGCTGTGGCACACGAGATGCATCTGAACCTTGCTGGCATTCGGCACTTACAGCTGTCTGCCCTTTAATCTGCTTCGCAGTGAGGTCCCTTTCCTGGCACTGCCTTACACCTGGCTGTGGTGATGAGATAAACAATATGCTGGCGGTGGGTCTATGGCTATGTCTATGGTGGCAAATTACATTTTTGCCTGACCACTCTACTTCTGGAACAGATCATTTTGACCATTTAAAAAGGTGAAGCAGGCCGGGCAGTGGTGGTGCACACCTTTAATCCCAGCACTTGGGAGGCAGAGGCAGGCAGATTTCTGAGTTCGAGGCCAGCCTGGTCTATAGAGTGAGTTCCAGGACAGCCACGGCTACACAGAGAAACCCTGTCTTGAAAAACAAAAACAAAAAGGTGAAGCAGAAGTGTTTGTCTCTCTGTCTCTGTCTGTCTCTCTCTCTCTCTGTGTTTGTGTGTGTGTGTGTGTGTGTGTTTTACTTTTGTAATGACTTAAGCCTATACACCCCTACACAAACAGAAAGATCAGTTGGCTTTGGCTATGTGAAACCATGCCTCAAAAATAATAAATAAATAAAAATAAATAAATACTGAATCTCCTTATTGACTTTCATAAACTAACTTAAAATGTAACTAATTATTGCCCTAAGAATGAGTCTTTTCTCCTACAAATGCTTTCTCGGGCTTTTAAACTAGTTCTTTTCCTTTATCAAAGAATTACAATCATCCTGGATTTTGGTCTACGTTTGATTGCACAAACCTTGTCAAGGTTGGGCAAGTGTACACTCTGGGGAGAGTGCACTCAGATCCTACCTTCTCCATGTTTCTCTTTCTATCCAGGCTCTCTTCCAGCTTGCTGGAATTGGGAAATCAATTCTGCAGGTCTGGACAGATGTTTTTTTGTTTGTTGATATTGTATGTTTGTGGTGGTCTGAATAAGAATGGCCCCTATAGGCTCCTGTATTTGAATGCTTAGTCATCAGGGATTGGTGCTATTGGAAGGGATTAGGATTAGGAGTTGAGCACTTGTTAAAGTAGGTTTGGCCTTGTTGGAGGAAATATGTCACCAGGGCTAGGCTTGGGGGTTTTAAAAGCCCGAGCCAGGCCCAGTGTTTTTTTCTTTTTGTCTGTCTGCAGACCAGGATGTTAGCTCTCAGCTCCTGCCCTGGTGCTTTGCCATGCTCCCACCATGATGATGATGGACTAAACCTCTGAAACCATAAGCAAGCTTCAATTAAATGCTTTCTTATACAAGAGTTTCTATGGGGGCTGGAGAGTCTCAGCAGTTAAGAGCACTGACTGCTCTTCTGAAGGTCCTGAGTTCAAATCCCAGCAACCACAAGGTGGCTCACAACCATCCATGACAAGATTCGATGCCCTCTTCTGGAGTGTCTGGAGACAGCTACAATGTACTTACATATAATAAATAAATAAATCTTAAAAAAAAGAGTTTCTGTGGTCCTGGTGGTGATTTGAATAAGAATGGTCCCCATAGGCTCCTATATTTGAATCCTAAATCACCAGGATTAGGATTAAGAATTGAGCCTTTGGAAGTGAGTCCTCACACCAATAGAACAATGACTAAAGCACTATCCCAGGCTAACCTTGAACTCAGTATGTAGCAAAGGATAGCCTTGGTCTTTGCCTCCCAAGTGTTGGGATTTCAGGTTTGGTCCATTACACCTGGTGTAATAAATATTTACTGCAACACATGAGCGGAAAACTGTCAGAATGTATTCTTTGATAATGTGGTCATCTCAGCAAATTTATTGGAAATGGCTGACATATTGTCACTATATGTCATACGTTCTCTGTGTATTATATGTAAAGCACAGGACTACATATACATGTTTATAACAGCTTTTTGTGAATGTTCCTTCTGTGAGTCAGGATTACAAGTTTTCAGGCCCTGCCACCGGAAGTTGCAAGGTAGTTAGGTTTCTTGATTCAGCCTGAGTAAGTCATCATAACAACACAAGAAAGGCACCTGGACGATCAAGTGGCATGGTGGTGAAAGTACAGATTTACCACGAAAAGAACAAATATTATTTTGCCCCCAGCCCTCCACTCCCACCCTCCCAGAGCTGAGGACCAAACCCTAGGCCTTAGACTTGTCAGGCTAGTAAGTGTTTTACCTCTGAGTCAAATCCCAACCCAGAAAGTACAAATATCAGAAATGAGACAAGTCACAGTTAAGTTTTTAAAACATTTGGCAAATTATTTATCTCCCCTGTAAAAGAGGGAAGTTCCGTCTGTTCCCGTAGTTGTGAGGGTACTGGTGATTATGCCAGAATTGTCCCCTAGTACAACTTGCCCCCTTTCCCGGCCCCTCCTCCCCCACTCATCCTGCGAGGCAAGATCTGAGCTTCCTTCCTTGTTCATCATACCTAAGAAGTCATTCCTAACCCTGGAATGTAGTTATGAGTCATATAGCTCAGAGGCTACCTCTGGCCGGGTGTGGTCACAAGGACTCTACAGTCACCTCCGTTTGTACTCTCTGTTGTTTTGGCTGTCGGTTTTTTTTTGTTTTGTTTTGTTTTGTTTTGGGGGGGAGGGGTGTTTATTCATTTTTGTGTGCTGGGGATCAAACTTGGCCTCTCCCACCAAGCTGTATTCCCCATCTCTCATCAGCTTTCATAGTGAATAAAAATAACAGTAAAGATGGTTATTTGTACAGGTTTACTTTCTCTTTGGAATTGTGCTTAAAAGTTAGAATACATTTTATAACTTGGCGGTGATGGCACTTGCCATTAATCCCAGCTATCTGGAAGCAGAGATAGGCAGATCTCTGAGTTCCAGGCCAGACTGAATTCCAGGAGTGCCATGCCTACAGAGAGAAACCCTGTCTCAAAACAAACAAACAAACAGACAGACAAACAGACAGACCTTCAGACAGACATTTTATAAACATCAACATTCTTAAACCACTGCTTGGGATTTCCCTTCACCATCCAAACCTCCACCCAGCTCCTTCCTGTTGTATATAAATGTGTATAGTCGGTGTTGTGATAATAAAAAGAGAAAGCATCGGCGTTATGGGTGTGGGGAGGGGGAGGAGTGCCTCAGCTCAGCGGGCCTCCCCCTGAGGGACCAGACACAGGATGAAGTTGAAGGTATAGCATAGAAGGAGTTTATTTAGGGTATGGGGAGGGGGAATTAAGGGGGTAGTAGAGGCAGAGAGAGGGAGAGAGTAGAGAAGTAGAGGCCGGCCATGACCACGTGGAGAGGAGAGAAGGGAATGGGGAGAGAGGGGGAGCAAGGGGCAAGAGGCAAGAGAGAGAAATAAGAGAGTAAGAGAGGGAGAGAGAGGAGGGGGCAAGCAGCCCCTTTTATAGTGGGCCAGACCTACCTGGCTGTTGCCAGGTAACTGTGGGGAGGAGCTTAGACAGAATCCTAGCAGTCAGGGTGGAGGCTTCTGCACGCCTGTGCCTAATTCCTTAAAGGCCAAGTCTCTCACTGAACCCGAAGCTCTTGGTTTATTTTTTGTTTTGTTTTTCAGATAGACTGGCAGCCAGCAAACCCCGCAGTGATCATCCCGTTTCTGCACTCCACAGTCCCGGTCTTAAGGTTAGAGATGTGAATTACACCTGTCATTCCTCACCTGTTAGGCAGTCACTGAGATCTGAACCGGGGTCCTCAAGGTGATGTGGCAAGCGCTCTTAACCCCTGAGCCAGCTGGTCAGTCCCATGCATTTTTTCCCCCAATACTAGGGATTGAGTGTTGGGCCTTGAGCATGTTGATCAAGGGTCCAACCAGCGAGCTATATCTCCTAACTCAATTCTTCCCATTTGAATCCTCCATTCCACTCATCAACAGAGACGAGTTCTGCTGATAGTTTCCTATATTTAGGTCAAGTTGATCCATGTTCCTTCATCTCCACTGCCTGCCTGCCGGACATTAGGGTTATCATTTCCTACTCTAGGTTACCAATAGCGGTTCTTCCCGTAGAGAGGGCACAATCACAACATCAAGTTCCTTTCTTGTGTTCCTTCGGATGTTTTTGGTTTGGTTTTTGTTTTGCGACAGGGTCTCCCATTATGTAGATCTGGGTGACTTGGAACTCCCCATGTAGACCCGGAGTGACCTTGAAGTCACAGAGTTCTACCTCCCTCTGCTTCTTGGTGGCCAGGATGAAAGGGCTGCACCTTCATGACTGGCCAGGCAATCTGTAGATGCCACTTCGCATGGGGATAGTGCTGTGTGACAGACTTTGGGCAAGCCAGAACAAGAAAAGTGGGGTGCTGCTGAGAAAATGTGAAATTTTAACAGAGTATACTGAAAAATTAGACCCGTGTGCCCCCACAAACAAATGAATATGCAACTTTTAAAATTTACTGATTAGGGCTTAGCCATTCAAGGCTAGACTTACCCCCCCCCAAAAAAAAAAGAAAAAGAAAGAAAGGAAGGAAGAAAAAAGAAAGAAAGAAAGAAAGAAAGAAAGAAAGAAAGAAAGAAAGAAAGAAAGAAAGAAATCACTGATTCTGATTAAAGATGCTGTTGGTGGCTCGAGAGATGGCTCAGCAGTTAAGAGCATTGGCTGCTCTTCCAAAGGTCCTGAGTTCAAATCCCAACAACCACATGGTGGTTTACATGTGTCTGAAGACAGCTATAGTGTACTTACATGTAATAACAAATAAATCTTTTTTACAAAAAGATGCTGTTGGGAGATAAGTGAGCAGTTGTAGTTTTGTACACCAACAATCCCAGGACTTGAGAGGCAGGAGCATGGAAACCAGAAACTCAAGGCCAGCTTGAGTTTCCTAAGTTCCTGTCTGAAAAAAAAGAGGTGTGGGGGGGGGCAGAAGGGAAGGAGAGAGAAGGAGAGGGACAAGGAAGAGGAAAAGAGGGGGGAGAGGAAGAGAGGGAAGAAAATGTAATTGTTTACTTGAGGCTATGCTTTGATTGTTTGATTGTTGCTTGCTTTGTTTGGGTGAGAGGCAGTCTTATCATGTAAACCTAACTTTAAACTCTCTATAACTCGAGTTGGCCTGCAACTTGTAATCCTCCAGCCTTCCTTAGCTTCCTGAGCACGAGAATCCCAGGCTTCCACATTTCCACACCCAGGTTTCAAAGGGCAGAAAATTAAGTATCCACACTAAAGTAGACTCTGCAAGAAAGACACCTGTCTACGGAACAAAACTTAGTTAACACATTCGTTAAATACTTGTTTTGTTTCAAATAACGTATTTTCTGCTGGTAGCATATATTAAAGTTGAGAGAGTATAAACAGTCTGGCTTATGCTTGGCACTGAAATGAGCAATAAGAACACAGAAGCCCATTTAATCTTTTTGCCACTTATTAGTAATATCTTGTCTCTGGCCCTCCCAAATGGGGCATTCCACAATGCCTTGGGGAACCAAATTCCAGAGGTGTCTGACAGGCTAAACTGTTTTTCTCCAACAAATTTTCCAATGATATTTTTTTTTCTCACAAACACCTGAAAGGTGATCCAATTCCATTCAAAATCAAGTGCCTGACTTTTTGGTTTGGTTTGGTTTGGTTGGTGCTGTTTTACTTTCTTTTGCTGTAAATCCCCTTCATCAAATATCAAGAACACTTGCGAGAAATAAGAAAAGATCAGAAAACAAGGTAAGGAGACATTAAAACCAAAATGAAAACATGGGCTGAAGTCATGGCTCAGCAGTTAAGAGTGTTGCTTGCTTTTCCAGAGGGCCTGTGTTCGATTCCCAGCACCCACATGATTGATGGTTTGCCACATCTATAACACCAATTCCAGCAAATAGGCTCTAACGCCATCTCTGACCTTCACCGGCTCTAACGCCATCTCTGACCTTCACCGGCACCAGGCATGCAGATGGTGCACAGACAAAAGTGCAGGCAAGACATAAAATAATAATTTAAGAACTTTTGTTTGGGGGGGAGGCAAGTTGGAGAGATGGCTCAGCGGTTAAGAGCACTGACTACTCTTTCTTTCTTTCTTTCTTTCTTTCTTTCTTTCTTTCTTTCTTCTTTTTTTTTTTGGCTTGGTTTTTTGTTTGTTTGTTTGTTTGTTTGGAGACAGGGTTTCTCTGTGTGGCCCTGGCTGTCCTGGAACTCACTCTGTAGACCAGGCTGGCCTCGAACTCAGAAATCTGCCTGCCTCTGCCTCCCAAGTGCTGGGATTAAAGGCGTGCGCCAGCCCTGCCAAGCGACCAGTTGTTAATCTCTTTATGTCAGTACTGGGAACCACACTTAAATCCTCAGTGAGACTAGCAAGTACCCCCTGAGTCACTTCTTCAACCCTGGCTGAAATCTCTTCTACGATGAGAGGCAACAATACTTCCCTGGCCAGTTCCAGGGTCTTCCTCCGTGGTGGTTGCTATAGAAATATCAAGATTCTGTCTGTGAGTGACTCTATCGGACACGACAGTAACATCACAGCTATTTCATTCCATAATCTAAGATCACACCACTAGCCGTGTGTGGTGGAGATTGCCTTTAATCCCAGCATTTAGGAGGCAAAGGCAGGCAAATTTCTGTGAGTTCCAGACCAGCAGGTCCATATATTACGGTTCAGGCCAGCTGGAGCTACAGAGTGAGACCCCATCTCAATAAACAAATAAATGTAACAACAGCAAAAATCATACTCCTGGGACTGGAGAGATGGCTCAGCAGTTAAGAGCACATACTCCCCTTGCAGAGCAGAGGACCTGAGTTCCGTTCACGGCACCCATGTGATACAGCTCACAAGCACCTAGTGCTTGCAACCCCAAATGATCTGATGCTTCTGCCCTCCACAGTCACCTGAACACCATGAGCACATACCACACATGCACATATTCAAACATGGACACACGCATAGGAATAATTTTAAAATAAATATATTTTAAGTCACTTGTTCTTTAGGTCAGGGTCCCACTCTATCTCCTTGGTTGGCCTCAAATACAAGATCTTTCTAATTTAATCTCCCAGGTCTCAGAATTGGCAAATGTATACCATCATGCCCAGGCAGCCTAGAAAATTCCTAAAGCCATATGTAATTCTGAACTGACACATTATATAGAGTTCTGGGTTGAATCTGAAATATGTCTCTACAGCTCACTTAAACCCTGAGTTACAGGGTTGAGACACCATCTGGAAGGCTGTGGCTCCTTTGGAACGTAGGGCGTGGCTGATTTAGTAGATTACTCGAGGCAGGCCTTTGGAGGTTGTGCCCACTCCTGTTTTCTGCACAGTCATTGTGTCCTGCCTGCTGCCAAGCAGGGTCTGTCACACCCTCCCAATGCCATCACTTCCATCATGCCTTCCCTGCTCCTGAGACCAAGGAATTTGATGGTCCCATCTAGGTTCTTAATTCCATCAGTAAAGAATTTAAAAATGGGGCTGTAGAGATGGCTCAGTGGTTAAGAGCACTGACTGCTCTTCCAGAGGTCTTGAGTTCAATTCCCAGCAACCACATGGTGGCTCACAACCATCTATAATGGGATCCTATGTCCTCTTCTGGTGTGTCTGAAGATAGCAACAGTGTACTCACATATAAATAAAATAAATTTTTTTTTTTTGGTTTTTTCAAGACAGGGTTTCTCTGCGTAGCCCTGGTTGTCCTGGAACTCACTTTGTAGACCAGGCTGGCCTCGAACTCAGAAATCCACCTGCCTCTGCCTCCCAAGTGCTGGGATTAAAGGCGTGCGCCACCACCGCCCGGCAAATAAATAATTTTTTAAAGAAAGAAAGAATTTAAAAATGGACATAGACGGAATCCCAAGAGCAATGTCATCAGAATTTGATAGGGGAACAGCAGGGTGGGCAATCTGTAAATCTGGAAGCTTGGAGGGATTGGGGTGGAATGGCACTGTGGGGAGGGAAAAAAGCAAGAACGTCATGCCTTTTGAGTTAGAGGTCAAAATACTGGCATGTTCAGCTATAGAGGTCAGGAGGTGTTGCATTGAGGAAGGAGCAGAGGCTTCAGAGAAAAAAATGAAATAGTCCAGAATTTCATAGAAAGCATGCTTGAGTTTTTGGCCAGTGTTGTGGTTTGAATAGGTATGGCTCCCATAGACTCATGTGTATGAAAGCTTGGTCTATGGGGACAGGCACTATTACAAAGTGTAGCCTTGTTGGAGTAGGAGTGGCCTTGTTGGAGTAAGTGTGGCCTTGGAGTAGGAGTGGCTTTGTTGGAGTAAGTGTGACCTTGTTGGAGTAGGAGTGGCCTTGTTGGAGTAGGAGTGGCCTTGTTGGAGTGGGTGTGGCCTTGTTGGAGTAGGAGTGGCCTTGTTGGAGTAGGAGTGGCCTTGTTGGAGTAGGAGTGGCCTTGTTAGAGTGGGTGTGGCCTTGTTGGAGTAGGTGTGGCCTTGTTGGAGTAGGTGTGGCCTTGTTGGAGTGGGTGTGGCCTTGTTGGAGTAGGTGTGGCCTTGTTGGAGTGGGTGTGGCCTTGTTGGAGTGGATGTGGCCTTGTTGGAGTGGGTGTGGCCTTGTTGGAGTAGGTGTGGCCTTGTTGGAGGAAGTGTGTCACTGTGAGGGCGGGCTTTGAGGTCTCCTATGCTCAAGCTCCACTCAGTATGGAAGAGAGTTCCCTTCTGCTGCCTGTGGTTCAGGAAGTAGAATCCTCAGCTGCCTCTCGAGCACCGTGTCTGCCTGCGCCCTGCCAAGCTTCCCGCCATGACAATAAAAGATGAAACCTCTGAAACTGTAAGCCAGCCCCAATGAAATGTTTTCCTTTATAAGAGTTGCTGTGGTCATGGTGTCTGTTCACAGCAGTGACACTCTAACTAAGATGGCCAATATCCAAGACATCCTTAAAAAAAAAGAAAAGGAAGAGCATGGTTAGTGCCAGGCTACAGGATGGAGTTCAGAGGGCATCTGACGCCAAGCTCTTGTGTGCCAGGACAAGGGACTGCACCAGGGACACAGGGTTAGAGAGGATAGATAGATAGATGATAGATAGATAGATGATAGATAGATAGATAGATAGATGATAAATAGATAGATAGATAGATAGATGATAAATAGATAGATAGATAGATAGATAGATAGATAGATAGATAGATGATAGATAGATAGATTAGATGATAGATAGATAGATAGATAGATAGATGATAGATAGATGATAGATAGATAGATAGATGATAGATAGATAGATAGATAGATAGATAGATAGATGATAAATAGATAGATAGATAGATAGATGATAGATAGATAGATAGATAGATGATAGATAGATAGATAGATAGATAGATAGATAGATTAGATGATAGATAGATAGATAGATAGATGATAGATAGATGATAGATAGATGATAGATAGATAGATAGATAGATAGATAGATAGATAGATGATAAATAGATAGATAGATGATAGATAGATAGATAGATAGATAGATGATAGATAGATAGATAGATAGATTAGATGATAGATAGATAGATAGATAGATGATAGATAGATGATAGATAGATAGATAGATGATAGATAGATAGATAGATAGATGATAGATAGATAGATAGATAAGATGATAGATAGATAGATAGATGATAGATAGATGATAGATAGATAGATGATAGATAGATAGATAGATAGATAGATGGTAGATAGATGATAGATAGATAGATAGATAGATAGATGATAGATAGATAGATGATAGATAGATAGATAGATGATAAATAGATAGATAGATAGATGATAGATAGATGATAGATAGATAGATAGATGATAGATAGATAGATAGATGATAAATAGATAGATAGATAGATGATAGATAGATGATAGGTAGATAGATAGATGATAGATAGGTAGATAGATGGTAGATGATAGGCAGATAGATGGTAGATGATAGGCAGATAGATGGTAGATGATAGGCAGATAGATGGTAGATGATAGGCAGATAGATGGTAGATGATAGATAGATAGATAGATGATAGATAAATGGATGATAGGTAGATAGAAAGATAGATAGATAGATAGATAGATAGATAGATAGATAGATAGATAGATGATAGTATTTATTAAGAAAGGGAAAAAAAGTACCAAGAGCGGATGTGGTGTATAGCTCTGTATAGGATATTTACATAGCACTTGCTTCTACTTTGGAAGGCCCAGACTGTTTTTGAGCATCTTTTTTTTTCTTCCATGTTCTGTTTCTTCCGTGAGGAAGGGTTTCTAGCTTTTCCTCTGCTAACTGGTTTCTTTTGCACGTGAACCTGGATGTTTCAGTCCACAGTGCCTACTGTCATTCCTACTGTGGTGGAGTATGGCCCTCTGAAACCATGAGCCAAAATCAGCCTCTTCCCTGAACTTGTCTCTTCTGGGTAATTTGGTCACAGCCACCCAAAAGGAATAATATACTCAGAAAAATGAGCGACTGGCAGGAAGCAAGATTCCAGGGAGCTGTCTATGGGTACCTAAGAGGACCAAAAACGTGGGCAGCCAGAGCTGACCGCTATTTGTTGAAAGAACCAAAGGAATCTAACTCAATATACATTAAAAAAAATAAATAAATTAAGATGGAAATGGCCTGTCCTGTGGAAAGCCATGAAGCTGTATGAGAAGGTCCTTCCATAAGAAGAAAGAACATGTGGAAACTGATACTTAGAGTCATGGTCTTGCTAGTTATCTTTTTTACCTAAACTTTTTGGGAATGTAAAAAAGGAAAAAAAAAAAAAAGAAAAGACCTGAGAATGTATTATTTCTAAGTTATGCAAATAGAGACTTAAGAACACAGCTGGAAAGTATCTACCACCCAAACTGGCTCATCAATCTTGTCTATTTTGTGAACTTGCTTCTCTGTTATTTAAACATGCCTGTTGCTGGGAGGAAAAAAAATTTTCCCATTCAATTAGAAATACCTGATTAATACTGCTACATTGCTTCCTTGAACTGCCTCGGTGGTATGGTAGGTACATGGGGCACGAGTTCCACTTATAGTGAGGAGCCCAGAGGAAATTTTGGGTCCTTTTCAGGCATCATCCACCAAAGTGTATGCGATGAACATGCGCATGCGCGGAGCCCACCAGTCAGAAGATGTGGATGCCCCGGAATTAGAGCTACAGGTTATCATGAGCCGCTGTGAAAGGAACCAAAGAAAGTTTCTCTGTAAGAGTTCTTAGGGGCTGTTGTGGTTGAGACGGGGTCTTTTACTGGCCTGGAACCTACTGCGGAGTAACAGCAGGCCGGCCGTCAGCCATTGAGCCCCAGGGGTCCTTCTGTCTCCCCAGCATCAGCATCGCAGGAATGCATTGTGCCGGCTTTTTTTTTTAGATTGGTTCTGGGGGTCAAGCTGTGGTCCTTGTGATTTCACAGCAGGCACACAGTCAGCCACTTCCTCAGCCTTGAGTCATTTTCATTTCTAAAGCCTCTGGTTAAGTTTAACATTCTGTTAAAACAACAACAACAACACGTGTTGGCTCAGAACAAAATTTAAAAGGACAGTGTAATGTTTCTTTTACTAATAGTTTTTTTTTTTTTAAGACTAAGAAATTTACGATAGACATGACTAGAGAATGCCCAGCCCTGCCATTAACTCCCTGTGGCTTATCTTCCTGTTCTGCTCTTCACAGAGGAGGCCAGATTTCAGATCACAGGGAACTTGATTTCTCCACTAGTAATATTCATCCACTGCCCACTACAAAAACACACTCCTGTCTTTGTTGCTGAACAAGAGAACTCCAACTGTCCCTCCAGCTGTAAGCCTCTATTATTTTGGAATCTCAGAACTATAGCTCTTCCTTCTCACGAGATTCAAATCCCCCCCTTCCCAGGAGAAGTGGAGTCCAGTGGACTCTCCCAGAGGTGTTCACAGTCGGTTTATTCTCCTGGATCCTTTCTTTCACATCGAATTTCCTGTAACAAACAGGCATACACAGACACACAAACACACACACAGACACACACACACAGACATACACAGATACATATAAGACGCACAGAAACACACAGTCACAGACATACACAGAGATACACAGATACACATGGACACACAGACACATAGATACAGACACAGAGACACATACACACATAGACACACACATATAGACACACACACAGATACACATAAGACATACAGAGATACACATAAAACACGCAGTCACATAGATATACAGAGAGATACACATGGACACACACAGAAAGGCACAGATACACGTAGACACACACACATACACAGACACACACACAGACATACACAGACACACACACAGACAGACACACAGGCATACAGACACATACAGACACACGAGACACACATGTACAGACACACATAGAGACACACACACACAGAGATAGACACATGAGACACACATGTACAGAAACACACAGAGACACACACAGACAGACACACAGGCATACAGACACATACAGACACACTAGACACACATGTACAGACACACACAGAGACACACAGACAGACACACAGGCATACAGACACATACAGACACACGAGACACACATGTACAGACACACACAGAGACACACACACAGACACATAGAGAGACACACACACACAGAGACAGACACACAGACATACAGACACATACAGACACACTAGACACACATGTACAGACACACACAGAGACACACAGACACATAGAGACACATACAGACACACGAGACACACATGTACAGACACATAGAGAGACACACACAGACACATAGAGACACACACACAGACACATAGAGAGACACACACACAGACAGACACACGAGACACACATGTACAGACACACAGAGAGACACACAGACAGAGACAGACACACGAGACACACATGTACAGACACACAGACACATAGAGACACACAGACATACACACACACGCACACAGACAGACACACAGGCATACAGACACACGAGACACACATGTACAGACACACACACAGACACACACACAGGCTTAGTTATTGCAGTCTCTCTGAGAGTCCTTATACAACTGCAGATATTAATAAATGAGCCCTGTGACAAACTCATCAAAAGAGGTGGCTTAGTGGGACTGCCTCAAAGAGCTTCTCACATGAGGAGACAGAAGGTTCTAGTTACAGGACAGTGGGTCAGAAGGGCCTCTTTAACGCCTTAGTGGAGTTTGGTGAAACAGTTCCCTGTTTAGGGAAGTATATGTCACTCACTGTTCCTATGGCTGGTGCTGGCCTGAAAAGGGTTTGAAATTAAAAACAAAAACAAAATAGTCTCGTGGGTGAGCAGGTACCAGATTTTCTCTTTACCATTTCTCTCAGTGAATGCAAGAAAGAAAATGCTTTTAATGGCGTGCCTAATTCGTTCTCATTGCTCATAAACGGAACAACTAGGTGCTATCTACCCTCTGTCTAATGAATGTTCTCAAAAATCAGATGATGTTGATTCTAATAGCAAAGGGACACTTCACAAAGAACCCTTGTTCTGGAAATGAGGTCATCTGGACAGTCTACCCATTAAGAAAAAGCCTATTCTGCTTTCAGAGGTCACCTATTGGGGCAGGAAATCTTTCAGCCAGCGAACCAACATCTGGCCTGAAGTCTTCCAGGCTGAGATGCCAGTTTCCTGATCTAAATGGAACACACATGGGAGAGAAAAAAAAAAGGTCTTCATTTGCCCAACCGTTCTTCACTGCCGCATAGATAAGGAGCCTTTGGAAAAAGAGCTCGGCTTTGTTTATCAACACAAACAGAATCTGCACTTCTTTCTGTAGCAACTCCTAAGAGCGAAGGCACAAGTTAATCACTCGCTAGTAAATCCATAAATAATCTTGCTTTAGCTGATCATTTATACTGATTCATTCCAGACTCGGCAAGAATTTGCCTTTTTCTTTTTTTTTAAAAAAAAAAAATTTGTTTGCTCAGTTTGGGCACAGCAGACTGAACTTGGGGCCTCAGGCCTGCTAAGCACAGGCCCTACTACCGAGCTACATCCTTAGTCCTAAGGATGACTTTTGTACTTTAAGGGGCTAACTCAAAGCAACAGGATCAAACTTGAAGGAAAGAGTTGAGATGTTTGCTGCCTGGACTCACTAGTTGAGTCGCTTGTCCCCAGTGGTGGCGCTGTTTTAAGAAATGGTGGAACTGTTAGGAAGTGGGGCTTAGCTGGAGGAAGTCAGACCCCGGGTGTGTGCCTTTGAGGAAGATTATACCCAGTCCTGGGTTCCCTCGCCCCCACCGTCTGCTTTTGCTGTACCATGAGGTGAGTGGACTCTGTCACACACTATACTGCCATCTGCCACAGGTTCATTTTAAATCAAAGATAGTGATGGAGTTTTAAAGAAAAATGTTTAAGAATATTAAAGATGGAAGTTCGTTAAATCGGACAGTGGGTACAGATGCTGGCCACCAATTCTGATGGCCTGAGTTTTGTCCCAGGCCACGCAAGGTACAAGGAGAGAATCAACTCCAGTCGGCTGTCCACTGACCTCCACATCCATATGAACATCCACAGAACATATGTGTATGCCCACACACACACACACACACACACACACACACACACGGACGGACAGATTAATAAATACTAAAAAAAAAAAAAAGAATAGCAAAGATTGGAGTACACTGATAACATAGACAGAAAATCCAAACTTCTGCAGTGGGAGACTTTGAGATTTAAGAGAGAGCTCTGATAAAAATAACACCTCAGAGATGAGGGCTGTGATTATGAAGATGATGGCGATGATGGCGATTATGGAGTGATGATGGGGATTACGGAGATGAGGGTGATGGTAATTTGCATTTATGAGGAATAACAGACATAAGGTCCCCTTTTTTAGAAGTCAGCAGTATTAGTTTCTTTTTCCTTTTAATATTAGCAAATGGGTCACCGTGGTAGGAATGGCCTCCACAGGCTCTTGTGTCTAAATGTTTATCATTCGGGAGAGGTGCTATTTGACAGAGACTGGGAGGAGTGGCCTTGTTAGAAGAAGTGTGTCACTGGGGGTGGACTTTCAGATTTCAAAAGCCCAAGCTAGGCCTAGTGTCTCTCTTTCTCCATTTACGGACTAGGATGTTAGCTGACAGCTATTACTCCAGCACTGTGTCTGCCTGGATGCTACCATACTTCCTGCCATGATGATAATGGACTAAACCTCTGGAACTATAAGGCAGCCCCAATGAAATGCTGTCCTCTGTAAGAGTTGCCGTGACCCGGTGTCTCTTCACAGCAACAGAACAAGGACTTGGAAAGCCACCTCCCTTGCGGCACAGTTTTCCCAGAGGATCTTGGTTCTGTCTAGTGTGATCTCTGATCTAAAGTGACCTTTCACATCTTTCACACCCTCAGTCCCCTTTTCCCCAAACTCAAAAGAGCATTAAAAGAAATGTCCAAGGTCTTTTTGATCCCCAACATTCTGTAATCCACAAGTGGTCACTGAGAGAGTGGAAATGACTTAGGCCCCAAACAGAAAGAAGGTCCTGATTTTGTTTTTGCTTTTTGGAGACAGAGTCTCACGTAGCCCCAGCTGACTTTGTACTTACTGTGTAGTCAAGGATGGCCTTGAACTACTAATCCTCCTGCCTCTACCTCCCAAGTGAAGAGATTGTATGTATGTGCCACTCTTAGCTTTAAAAGGAGGCTTTGAAAGACTGAGAACCAAAGAAATACCTTTACTACTTAATGGCAGTTGCATATATTCTATATAGTAGAATGACTCGCCCATTTTAAAAAATGCAGGCATTGTGTCCTCCCTCCTTCCCTCCCTCTCTCCCTTCATTCCCTTTATTACTACAGTGCTGTAGGTCTTTAGTATATACTAGGCAAGAGCTCAACCACTGAGCGACATGCCCAGTCATGAAATGTACACCTTGCTGATGATGCTAAAAGCATCCCAAAGTTTTCTACCTAGAAACCAAACAGTATCTTCAAAAAGCTGCCAATGGAACATGACTGGTGTAAGGAAAATTGTAACTTGTTTATTCCTACAAGATTCAAAATCCTGGCTGGATATAGGAAAAACTATATGAGGTTCATATCCGTTGACCCAGCATTCAAAACTGTCATTTATCCCCACAAATTGTTGGAGCCAAAGCTCTGCCCAGAGGTTTATTATTGAATTGTATGTGATATTGAAGATTTGGAAAGAAACATCCCACTTGATAACTGAAGAATGGTGGAATCGATGACGATACAGTGTCTAGAAGGCTTAATGTGAATAGATTAAGATGTTAGTGGAAACACATGTTACAAGCATGCTAATGAGTCTCAGTGGGGAAACATTCCTCAGAAATAAAGTACACATCATGAGCACACAGGTGAGGGAAGCTCATGAACATTCTATGCAAGTATTTGCAATGGTGTGGTAGGAGAGTAGGATTTTTTGAACTATTTGTGACTATAAAATTGAAACTGTTGCCATATTAAGATGGGAGTTGGAACTAAATTATCTTTGAAAGCTGTCTGTGCTGTTACTATGCTTACTTAATAACAAACACTGTTACTGTTAGCAACTAATACTTGTCCAGTATTTACTGTGTGTGGGCACTTCCTTAGATGTTAAATATTTTGAGTTCTATTTTAAAATTTATTTTGGGGACAGGGTCTTTTGTAGCCGGGATGAGTTCAAATTCATGATGTGGCTGAGGCTGACCTTGAACTCCAGATCCTCCCAGGATGAAAGGAGCCTGCCATATGACCAGTTTAATAGCTTGTAATTTAACCTATTCCCTACCTTCTAACACAGGGCTGCTGTTTTTCCACTTTCAGATTCAAGTATTCATGGAGGCAAATCCAACTGCTAGCAGACCCAGAAGAAAGAGAAGGAAGGAGAGAAAGAGAGAGAGAGAGAAGGAAAGAGGGAGGGAGACAGGGAGGGAGAGAGGGAGGGAGAGAGAGGGAGGGAGGGAAGGCAAGCAGTCTAGCTTTGTAAATGGGTATGGCAGAATCCGAGGCTGATTAACAGGTGTTTTAGACCACAAGAATCCCAGTGTGTGGCACAGTCAGTAAGTCTCAGCACTTAAATCTGAGTGAGATACCTGGACTCCCTGTGCAAACACTTGCTAGAACTGGAAGGACTGGGTTCCAGAGACTGAGGAATGAAGGGAAAGTTCCTCTTTCAGCCATAGAAAGTGTACCCTTTTACCCTCTGTGTGAGCATTCCTCAGTGTCTCCCTGTTAAATGATGGAACATGTTGTAGAAGGTTTACATAGAGCAGCGTTTGCAAAAGGACAGAATGGCACAACAAACAGCTTACAAATGGAAAATAAACCCATCCAACAACAGCAAACCTAAACCATTGGGTCTTCAAGCGTGGCCTCAAAGCCTGGCGATAATAACAGATACTCAGAACGACCTCTTTTGATCCACCCATGGAGTTTCACCTTCTTGGTTTTTCAGGTTTGATGATTAGCACGGTGCCATGGGTGACCAAGAACTCCTTTTTGGACCGAGTATTATGATTGCCTAGGACTGTAGATGCCATTGAAATCACATGTCTGCATCCAAGACAACTATTTAGCCTATGGACAGCAACAGCAGCAAGTTCCCACTAGAATTTCTTGGCTACAGAGTCTACCTTCTTTACTGTTCATCTCTAGCTTTTCCACTAAGAGATACTATTTTTTGAACCATTGGCCATTTCCCCTGACTCCATCCCTTTCTGGCTGACCCAGAATCCACTGCAAACTTAACCTGTTCTGTGTCTGATCAAAACCGTATTCCTGGAGGCCCTACTGGCAGCGTTTTGAAACATTCCCATTCTTTAGTTTCATCAGCCTTTACTGCAAACACATCCTCACTTGTCCTTGCACGTGCATACCGATTAGAGATACAGACCAGGTCCCACAATTCTGTAACTCCTGATTGTGTGGGGGACTGAGGATCTCAGTAAAGCAGTCACACATTCTACCTGCATCCTCTCAATAGAAGGAGTCAAGTTTCACTCAGAGACATTTATAATATATGACAGAAAACCATCAAAACCTCTCAGAAACTGGTCATGCCAAATACCATCCACTCTTTTGATCTATATACTAAGAGACCTCGCTTTTAATGCCAAGAGAAGAATATATATATATATATGGGTCTGAATGCACACTGGCCATCATTTCCTGAGAGCTTTCTACTAATCACGAAATTTATTCTGGGCAAGCCAATTAATCTGGGCACCATGCCTTGAAGTGGGCAGGAACTGAGGATCACTCAATGTCAATAATACCATGACGTATATCATCTGTGCCACGTACTCACTTAAATTATTCCTGGTGCGAATACATGGACTTTTATTTCTGCTATTATTCTCATATCCTGTCTAGACTGGAAACAACATCTAAGCGACTGCCTTCATGTTCGGCAAATTGAAAATCCAAGAGGTCAGTTAGCCCAATGATGCCCCTGCTAAGACTCTGGTGGGTCCCTGAGACTTCCAGGAACCAAGGGGAGATATGGAAGCTACATCTAACTGCTTTCAAAACCTAGATACAACCCATGCTTCTGGAGTAAACATCCAACTCTGGCAAGTCACTGGGACAAGTAATGGATGTTTTAGGTAGAAGGAACACTTGGACTTTGTGTTGATTTTGGTTTGAAATCCTCAGTGCTCCAAGACATGAGTGAACAGAAGGAGTATTGTGTCCCCAGAGCTGAGGGGGACACCCCTGGGCCAGAGAACAGGGATTTAGAAACCATCCGATGGCCAGGATGCTGCTGGCAGGCTGTGTTGAGTTTTGAAATTTTTTTGCCAAGACAAAACACTGACTTAACAAGGTAAGAAACCTTTCAGCTCTTCCTTCTGTCTCCTCCAGACGTCATCGTCAAGGTACCTTTAGTTCAAGAGGAGCGGCAAGAAGGAGAAAGTTGGTTAGAATATACTCCCTTGTCCTGAGCCCCTGGTGTTCATGGGAGATATTGTAGGTGATGTCTTTCTTAAGGTCCCAGTGTTCAAAGTCATGTAAAACTGATCAAATAGTAAGGTTATCTGCATGAGGAAAAAATGCTGCCTTCTAAGAAATTTACCTAAACTCCAAGAAAGGGACTGAGTGTAGGGGCTTTGGTTTCAACCACACCAAGTTCAGCTCCTGACAAGTTGGTCTCTGAAGTTTACTTTCTTTGTGATAAAAGGGGCCTAGTAAACATGTTGATGTCACAGTATCAATGAGAGAGGTTAGTAAAGTCAATTGCAAATACTGTATAAATGACCCACAGTAAACAATGAACAAATACTAGCTTTATATTATTAGTTTACTAATTTATATTATTAGAATACTAGCTTTATCTTATTTGTTTACTTACTTACTTACTTACTTACTTACTTACTTACTTACTTACAGAGGGTCTTACTCTATAGCTCAGGCTGGCCTGCAGCTCATTGTGTAGCTGAGGCTGACCCCAACCTCAAGTGGCAGCCTCCCCCAACCTTTGTCTGCCACCTCCTCCCAAGTGCGGAACAGTCCAGGCATTGCCACCCTGAGAAGCTCATCTACTTTTGAAAACGTATCTCATGGAAAAGCACTTAATATTGATAGCTAGCTCCAGGCGCAAGGCATGATTCCATAGACAGCCATAGTGGTTACTCTTTCACTTGATATCAATGATAAATAGTGGTCCCGTGAAAGTTTGCAGATCTCTGCCTGACTTAAAAAAATAGAGGGTAAGGATGTAGCCTATAGGTAGAGAACTTCTCTAGCATGCCTGAACCCCTAGTTTTGATCCAAGACCCTGAAAAAAGAAGTCATATACACTATTTTCCCATGAACATCCTGGGTACTTAAGAGAGAAAAGCTCATTCTATGCTCCCCCCTGCTCCCCCCCCCCCCCCGCGTTCTCTGTTCTTTCTTGTTCTTCCTTTTGAACTGAAAACATGGCAACGGTGCTGACTAGAGAGGAGAGAAGGGCTACAGAAAGCCCATCATGTTCCAAACTTTTGTCCGAGGAACTCAAATGAAAACATATGCCCCTTTGATTATGGGAAAATGACCATGAATGTCTGAGAAATAACCCTCAGACATCAGGCACAAGGTAATACGCTCAGCGGGATTAGTACCTTCCTCATTACCATATAAATTGTTTTCAAGTCTGATCAAATAGAATATGATTAATAGTTGGGATTTGTTTTCTTCCAAGGATCTGAATGAATGGAGGAAACCCAATAGAATTTCGAAGTCCGTCCCTAAATTCACCGGAAACCCAATAGAATTTCAAAGTCCGTCCCTAAATTCACTGGGTGTTTTTTTTTTTCTTTTGTGACAGGTGTGCAGGATCGCCTTGGGTGCTGAGTGAAGGGCAGTGCGGCCTTGTCATTGCATGTGCTTACTCTTAGGACATGCCGATGCATCTCCTCACATATGTCTCTGTAAAAAAATGTTGCACAAATCACAGCTGCTCAGGGGCACATTGTCTTCCGGTTGGAATTGTTGGTAGCCTGCAAGGATTTCTGGGGCCGCTTCCCAGTCCTCCTCACTTCCTATTTGGAGAAGCACAAGCTGTTTCTGGTATAAATTTAATGCAACCTGAATTGCTCATTGCTCATGAAACTCTGGGCAGGAAAACACGGGGCTCGTGTTAAGGCAGTGTGCAGGGGGACAAAGGTTTCCTTGATGAGATTTTCCAGAACTTAGAGCCTTCAAGAAGACAAGGAAAGATGAGCAAGTCAAGGGAAACACACCAGCCAGGCAAGTCTTTTGACTTAACAGTACGCTCAAGGACACTGACAGAATTATGGGCTTTCTGATCTCTGCCAAGAGCAGGTAGCAACTTTGAATTCCATGAACCACTGTACAACACATACATAGACAGACAGACAGACGGACAGACACACACACACACACAGCAACATGTGACACAGTCACCAAGGTCCTCATCAGTTAGAAATATAAAATGACACCCCATCTGCCCTGCAAATGTCAGCAAGCTCCTGCTACCTGTTGAGGAGTTGTAGGTCGGTGGAGGATGGGTCCTCTTAGCACAGGTTTGTATTTTTATGCAAACAAGGAGTCGTTCCAGGAACATGTCCTGTTCCTGTCACCACCCTCTGCTCCGTTTGGTACCCAGAAGAGCACAAGCTGCATTTCAGTCACAGGGCTTTGAGACTTGTGTGGTAGACCTAGCTAGGGGCACAATGGACAGCTTTGGGTTCTGAGTCACCTTCCATCTGCATTCACAATCACACTAACCTAGAGGGCCACCACTCTGAGCTCTAGTGCACTTTCAGGGGTGAATCCTGAGGCACCAGAGTGGGCAGAGAGAGGATTATGGAAGCTTTTCCCCAAAGATCTGGAGAGGAGGACATCACATTGGAATCAGGATGTCACTTGGCTTCCAGAGGCCTCCATCGTGGGGTCCGATAACACAGTTTCAGACTCACAACATCTCAGCCCAACTTTGAGGTTGGGCTCCATTCGCCTCTCCTTCCTCTGACATTAACTCCGATGGCTTTGAAATCACTCTGTAGCCAAGGATGACCTTTGAACTTCTGATCTTCCTGGGTCCACCTTTTGAGTGCTGGGATTATAGGCATGTACGCCTGATTATGTGGTGCTGGGGACTGAAGTCAGGGCTGCTCCTTCCCCAGATCTCTGGCTTCTCCCTGTCCTCCTCAGTTTGGTATTAGCTTTGGGGTTTAGGGGTGTGTGTGTGTGTGTGTGTGTGTGTGTGTGTGCATGTTGGTATCATTTGATGCCTCTCTTTCCCAATTCACTGTGTCTCTGCCTGATGATACATCTACTCGTCTGTCAAGATGCAATCAGATGTTCCTTTTCTTAGAAGGTTTTCTGAATGGTCTCTTCCCACCGGGCCACACTGCCTCTACATCCTCCTCTTCCTATACTCAGCTTTTCCCTCCCCTCCTCCTCTTCCTGCCACAGCATTCTGCAAAACCCACTCCCTAGAGACTTACTACCCTGCATTTTAATTATTAGTTTGTCTCATTGTCCTTCAGGGTGGAGCTGCTCCACTGGCAGAACTACAGACTACAATGGCTTGCTACTCCCACCCCCAACCCCCCCCCCCCATCCCCCATCCCCCAGCTGTTATTCTTAGCACTTAACATAATGCCTGGGAAGTTAAAAATGTGCAAAATACATGAGCCGACTATTCCATGAGTCGACTATTACTCTATGGTGGGTACTGCCCTATGCATGATCATAGCAGAACCCATCTCCTGAGACTACTCACACTGACTTACATAGAGAGCAGAGGCGTAGTGAAAGCCTGACTCGAAGCTAATAGGCCCAGATTTCCGCTCATATTACTCCACGATCTATGTCATTAACTCTCGGAACAAGCCTTTTGGCAGTGCTACCACTGTTTTCCCCCACAACTTCAAGATGAGGAACTAGAAATTTAGGAAGGTGGGGCTGGGGGTGTAGCCCAGTTGGCAGACTGCTTGCCTAAGATTCATGATGCTCTGGGTTCCAAGATCCAGCTATGTGCAAACCTTGGCAGGGTAACCAATGCCTGTTAATAACGCTCAAGAGGTAGAGGCAGGAAGATCAGAAATGAGGTCAGCTTGGGCTCCACGAGACATCCTTTCCAAATATCAGTGAAATAATAAATACATTGAAGAAGTCAACAACGAACGTTTCTGCCCCTTTACTTAGCTTCGAACTGCAGGAGCAGTTTCCAAATGACATTTGACAGTCTATACTTCAGTGCATCTTTTCTTTCCAAATTCATTTTATTTTATTTTGTATCCTTTAGAGTGCCTTGGGTCAAACCCAGGCATATACTCTACCGATGCGCTATATCTACCCAGTCCTAAGTCTGGGTAATGGAGGTAAATTTCATATACTGCAAAACCCCTTTCACAGTACAGTACCGTGGGCTTCACACTGTGAAGCCAGCACCTCAGTCAAGATATAGGGTCTTCCATCCCCCCACTGAATTCTCTTTGCTGTTCAGTAGTCAACATCTCCTCCTGTCCCCAAACTCTAGAAAACACTGATCAGATTTGGGGTTCTCCTATCCTGCCTTTTCCCAAAAACACTCTGTGCAGAGAATCATGTGGTGTGCAGCCTTTGAGATCTGGAGCCTTTCACTGGGCAGGAAGCCTGTGATAGTCACTTAGGTGCCTGTGATGCTCCTTTTATTGCTGCCTAGTTGTCTACAGTAAGGATGTACTCTAGCTGGCACACTTGCAAGCTGAATCAGCCTTGGTTATATTTTGGTTTCGTACGGTAAGAGCAAATCCACCCTAAACAAGCGTGGACAGATTTTAGGTGGACATAGGTTTTGTGTTCCATTTGGGCAAGCATGAAGTAGAGCAACTGGGAGGTCATGGTCTCTTCACAGCAATAGAATACCATTGTCCTCTCTACCACCAGGGATAGCATTCCCTGAAACACGAGCCAAAATACACCTCTATTCCTGTAAGTCACTTCTTTCAGATATCTTGGGATTTTTTTTTAAAAGATTTTTATTTGTTTATTTTATGTACATAAGTGCTCTATCTGTATGTACACCTGCATGCCAGAAGAGGGCGTCAGATCACCTTATGGATGGTTGTGAGCCACCATGTGGTTGCTGGGAATTGAACTCAGGACCTCTGGAAGAGCAGAAGGTGCTCTTAACCACTGAGCCATCTCTCCAGCCCCTTTGAGATATTTTTTTTTATTTTAGTTTCTTTTTTTTTAATTATTTATTTTATTTTATTTTTTTTAATTTACATTCCAAATCATTTCCCCTTTCCCATTTCCTCCCTCCCCGAAAGTCCCATAAGCCCCCTTCCCTCCCTCTTTTCTCCATTCAACCCCCTCTCATTTCTCTGTCCTGGCGTTCCCCTACATCCAGTCTTTCCAGGACCAGGGGTCTCTCCTTCCATCTTCTTAGAAATCTATTGATATGCGGATTGTGTCTAGGGTATTCCGAGATTCTGGGTCAATATCCCCTTATCAGTGACTGCATACCATGTGTGTTCTTTTGTGATTGGGTTACCTCACTAAGGATGATATTTTCAAGATCTGACCATTTGCCTAGGAATTTCGTGAATTCATTGTTTTTAATTGCAGAGTAGTATTCCATTGTGTAGATATACCACATCTTCTGAATCCATTCCTCCGTTGAGGGACATCTGGGTTCTTTCCAGCTTCTGGCTATTATAAATAAGGCTGCTATGAACATAGTGGAGCATGTGTCCTTATTGCATGCAGGTAAAGCCTCTGGGTATATGCCCAGGAGTGGTATAGCCGGATCCTCCGGGAGTGTCATGCCCAGTTTTCTGAGGAACCGCCAGACTGCTTTCCAGAGTGGTTGTACCAGCTTGCAATCCCACCTGCAGTGGAGGAGTGTTCCTCTTTCTCCACATCCTCGCCAACAACTGCTGTCTCCTGTGTTTTTGATCTTAGCCATCCTGACTGGTGTGAGATGGAATCTCAGGGTTGTTTTGATTTGCATTTCCCTAATGACTAAGGATGATGAACATCTCTTTAGGTGCTTCTCAGCCATTAGATATTCTTCAGGTGAGAACTCTTTGTTTAGCTCTGTACCCCATTTTTTAATAGGGTTACTTGCCTCTCTGGAGTTTAACTTCTTTAGTTCTTTGTATATATTGGATATTAGCCCTCTGTCGGATGTAAGGTTGGTAAAGATCATTTCCCAGTTAGTTGGTTGCCGCTTTGTCTTTTTGACAGTGTCTTTTGCCTTGCAAAAACTTTGTAATTTAATGAGGTCCCATTTGTCTATTCTTGATCTTAGAGCATAAGCTATTGGAGTTCTGTTAAGGAAATTCTCCCCTGTGCCCATATGTTCAAGGTTCTTCCCTAGTTTCCCTTCTATTAGTTTCAGTGTGTCTGGTTTTATGTGGAGATCTTTGATCCACTTAGAATTGAGCTTAGTGCAAGGAGATAAGAATGGGTCAATTTGCATTCTTCTGCATGTTGACCTCCAGCTGAGCCAGCACCATTTGTTAAAAAGGCTATCTTTTTTCCACTGGATGGTTTTAGCTTCTTTGTCAAAGATCAAGTGACCATAGGAGTGTGGATTCATTTCTGGGTCTTCAATTCTGTTCCATTGATCTACATGTCTGTTACTGTACCAATACCATGCGGTTTTTAACACTATTGCTCTGTAGTACAGCTTGAGGTCCGGGATACTGATTCCCCAAGAGGTTCTTTTACTCTTGAGAATAGTTTTAGCTATTCTGGGTTTTCTGTTATTCCAGATGAATTTTTGAATTGCTCTTTCTAACTCTATGAAGAATTGAGTTGGGATTTTGATGGGGATTGCATTGAATCTGTGTATTACTTTTGGTAAGATGCTCATTTTTACTATATTAATCCTGCCAATCCATGAGCATGGCAGATTTTTCCATCTTCTGAGGTCTTCTTCATTTTCTTTCTTCAGAGACTTGAAGTTCTTGTCATATAGACCATTCACTTGTTTGGTTAGAGTCACGCCAAGATACTTAATATGGTTTGTGGCTATTGTGAAGGGTATTATTTCTCTTACTTCTTTCTCAGCCTGCTTATCCTTTGAGTATAGGAAGGCTTCTGACTTGCTTGAGTTGATTTTATATCCGGCCACTTTGCTGAAGTCGTTTATCAGCTGTAGGAGTTCTCTGGTGGAGTTCTTTGGGTTGCTTAAGTATACTATCATATCGTCTGCAAATAGTGATAGTTTGACTTCTTCCTTTCCAATTTGTATCCCTTTGACTCCCCTTTGAGATATTTTGTCACAGCCGTGAGAAGAGTAACTGATAGGGCGTGAGGAGAATTTCTTTTTCTAACACAAGGATGGGCATCCAGTTCCATTTGTGTAAACGACCGACTTGAAATCAGGTTTCTCCGGTTCTAGAGTCTGGGTGCTTACCATATGCTGCCTGCTTCAGCGTTACTCATACACTGGATCTTCACTGGGTTCTAACTTTTGCTCTTGGGGAGTGGAAGGCTGAGACAAGATTTCATCTAACCCAAACCAGCCTTGAACTCGCTATGTAGCCAATGGTGATCTTGAGTTTCTGATCCTCCTGCCTCCACCTCTCAAGTACTGGGATTAATGGTATGCACCACTATGCCTGGTTATATGGAGTCCTGCAGGTCAAACCTAGAGCGTGGCACATGCTAGGCAGACACCCCACTAACTGAGCGAGGTCCCCAGTCTCCCTTACTGTGTTCCAAACTCTTGGATGGACTTTCCTGCATCCCACAAGGCATGGGATCTTAGATACAGTTGCTCCCCCCTAAAAGTCCCTGGCTTGTCTGTGCAGAAAGAGGATGGTGCTTGTATATGTAGAGGAGGCCATGTGCCTCTATTGCAGTTGACCTCCATGCCTTAAGCCTTAATATAAGGATAAAGGAACTAGCCTTTCCATTAAAAAAAAAAGGTAGTAGCAAGAGTACCAGTCTATTAATGGCATGGAGTTAACTGCGTTTCCTATAGCCACATCCTTCTATTGTGTCCAAGTCCTGGCTGCCCTAAGAGATGATCATTTGCTACTCTGCTCTGCCAGTGGGTAAGTCAGCTTGGAGCAACCTGAGACCAGAAGTCATTGCGAGACCAGGCTGACCTCAAATTTAGTCTTCCTGCCATCATCTTCCAAGTGCTGGGACTACAGACATCTGCCACCACGCCTGGCATTTAAAACAGTATTTTTCACTCTTTGTTTTGTTTGTTTGTTTGTTTTTCTGAGACAGGGTTTCTCTGTGTAGCCTTAGCTGTCCTGGAACTCACTGTGTTGACCAGGCTGGCCTCAAACTAATAGAGATCCCACTGCTTCTGCCTCCCCTGAGCAGGGACTAAAGGTGTGAGCCACCACTGACCAGCCTAAAACAATACTTTTAATTCAGATAAATGCTATTAAGTTTTATATTTATACACATACATACATACATACATACACACATACATGTGTGTGCATAGATAAAGGAAACATGTATGATACAGCAGAGAAAGAAAGGTAGGACAGAGGGAGGTAGTGTTTGGGAAACATCAGAAGACAGATCCAGATAAGGCAAAGAAAGAGATGACAGAAAGTGACAATACTATGTTTAGTCTATGTCCTGCTTGTTCCCACAGCAAATCTCTGAGAGCCCAAACTATCTCTCTTCCATATTTTCTATCCTAATATTCAGAACTCCTTCTGGAACTAGCCTTCCCTTCAGGGCTTTCTATACCCAAACCACCAGACGATCTGAGTCATTTCAGGCTAAAATTAAGTAAAATATGTTTGTTGTATAAATATCCACTGAAAACTCATTAAGCCACGAGCCAAGTGGTCCAATTGACTCATTCCAACCAACCAAATGATTTGCTTTCCAGTAAAACAGAGCCAACTTCAATCGACTAAAGAGGTTGGGCAACATTTTAGTAACCTAATTCGACAAGCCGCTGCTATTAGCAACACCAGGGAGGTGACAGGTCATTCTGGTAGGGCCACATTCTCAGCACAAACCATACATCATCTTGCGAAGCCAGTAAGCACAAGGGGTGGAAGGGCAGCTGTACGATGGGATGCACAGAGCTTTGGGTAGCCGGAGAAGCTGGCTCGTAAATATCCTGTTCCAGGGGGATTCTCCAGCTTGTTATACAGTAAGCTCTTCCAGGGCAGGGTTGGCATCTCCTCCTCCAGTTGCCTCTGAAGGTGGTGTTATGAATGTGGAAAGTAGCCAGTTTTATGGAGGCACAGAAAGATGACTAAAAAGAAGGGTTTTTTTTTCTTCCACAGATGTTTAAAAATACCAAGATCGGGTCATCTGACCTATGTCTAGATGAACGCATTGGACAAAGCAAGTCTCTAGGGAGGCTAAGTCCCATGGTTGGGATGCTCTCTGCTCACAGTCCTTGGGTTACTGATGTTTTCAAAAATATGGGGAGCTGATTACTCTGGTACCACAGAGTGAACCCAGTGTGACTTCTCGTTCTTTCCGTACAATAAAGCTGAAGTGTTTGGGAAGGAGCCTGGCACTTAGGATACAAAGCCTCCTTCCTGTGGTAATGTTCATTATTCAGGCACTGTAAAGACCCCAGATAGAGCACACTCCTGGGCTTTCCCTCAGGCTCTTGCCCAGTGTTTCTTAGACTTTGATCCCATCACAATGCCCTGCCGGGGGTGGGGTGGGAGGGCTCCAGAGTTTCTCATCCAGGTAAAGTGGTCCAAATCTGAAGATGACTAGTTCTAGCAAGTTCTTAAGAGACTGTTGCTGGTTTAGGAGCTATGTCCATCGGAACAGCTGCTGTTCAGATCCTTTTTCTACTTTTGTCTCTTTAAACATAACACATCACTGGATTTCAGAATGCAGAGATCACTGGATTTCAGAATGCAGCAATCACTGGATGGCTCCATTGTATAAGGAAACAAGTGGAGGCAAGGACTTTTGTAGAGGTGGGATTCTCGGCAACCCCAACTAGTTTACACACACTCAGAATTAAGATGAAAAGGCCTGCAAGTTAGGATGAAGCTACTAAAAGTATAGTATTCATCAAGGGAAGCATCAGAAAGCTCACTTAGGTCTGTATATAAAATGATCAAATACACAGGAAACAACTTACAAGCATTGACCGCAACACAGTGGCAAAAGAAATTTGAATTCCCAGAGCAGATTCTTCATCATGGCTGAAGAATTGAGTTTGACCCGGTAGCAGTCCTAGGGTTATTGCTACGTTACCAGCAAAACACGATAATTGATTTTTAAAATGCCAAGGCCATTCTTTTTATTTATCTATTTAATCTACGTAGTAATCTTTTTATTTATCTATTTTATTTATCTAATTTTTTTAAAGACTTGTTTATTTTTATTAGTACACTGTAGCTATCTTCAGACACACACCAGAAGAGTGCATCAGATCCCATTACAGATGGTTGTGAGTCACCATGTGGTTGCTGGGAATTGAACTCAGGACCTCTGGAAGAGTAGTCAGTGCTCTTAACTGCTGAGCCATTTCTCCAGCCCTATTTAATTTTTTTAATCTGCTTATTTACTTATAGGACAGGACCCTATATATCCAAGGTTGGTCTCCAAGTCACTATGTGGGTGAGTATGACCTTAAACTTCTGCTTCTCCTGCTTCTAGCTCCCAAGTGCCGGGATTAAAGGCATCACACTTGGCTTTATGCAGCTCCAACCTAGGACTTGTGTATGCTAGGCAAGTACTCTACTGACTGAGCTAAATCCTCAGCCCTACTTAAGCCACTCCTTTCTTTTTTTTTTTAAAGATTTATTTATTTATTATATGTAAGTACACTGTAGCTGTCTATAGACACACCAGAAGAGGGCGTCAGATCTCATTACAGATGGTTGTGAGCCACCATGTGGTTGCTGGGATTTGAACTCAGGACCTTTGGAAGAGCAGTCAGTGCTCTTAACCACTGAGCCATCTCTCCAGCCCCAAGCCACTCCTTTCTTAATTTTTAAAATATAAGTTAATTTAAATTTGATTGTTTGTGTGCTCGTGTGTGTGTGTGTGTGTGTGTGTGCGCGCGTGTGTGTGTGACTGTGTGTGCTTGTGTGTGTGTTGTCTGTGGTCAAGTACGTACCACAGCCCACAGGTGAAGGTTGGAGGGCAACTTTGTGAAGTTAGTTCTCTCGTTTACATGGGTTCCAATGATGGAACTCAGTCTTGCCCTGGCTTCAGTTTCTAGACGGAGGCGTCCTATTGGCCCTACTGAGGCTTGTTCTTATACTGCTTCCTCCCACTACATCTAAATTTCAAGTAAAGGAAATAGCAACTGGCCACTAAAGACCTCTCTGTGAAGGCGATAGAGGATTCTGGGTGCTGAGTTCTTGAGTCTCTTCCTCAGGGGGAAGTGAGAAAGCTAGCCTGAAACCTGACCCTGACTCAATCCAGATTGAATCTGCCTGTGATTTTAGGGAGTGGAGACTATAAAACTATAAATAACTGGCTTCCTAAGTTAAAGGAAGGGCTATAAGTAGGAAGGGACACTTCCCTATCTCAGCAAGGTCAAAGTTCCTGAAGAAACTTAGGAAGTGTTTGTCTGTTTGTCCGTTTGACTTCCTTTGAAACCCTCGGATATTCAAGATTTCAGAAAGAAGAGCATCAGACTGGTTGGCAGGAGGGTGAAGGTTTTGAATGGTCTAGGAGAGGGCTCCTGAGGTATCACTCCTGAAAGCTTGGAGCTTAGAGGCCCTGGCTCTGGCTCTGATGGAGCTGGTTGACCTCCATCTGCCCCCAGATCATCTCCATCCTCTCCTCTGGGAGGATGGTCCTGGAGATGCTCTTCTGCCTTCCTTTGCTTGTGTCAATGGCAGAGGATGTGGAAGTGGCCAGGGGAGAGGCCGGGCCTATAAACATCCCATTACGTCCATTGTTCTCTGCATCCCGTGCTTGTTGATATCCTAGAAGTTGTTATTCCACCATCACATGTGAGGAATAACACCTATCCCAGGGTACTGGTTCTTGGTTTAACAACTCCTTCCTCTAACCGTCCTCCCAGGTTTGGAGACAGTAGAAGCTGCCTTGGTGTTGCTAGTGTCTGGTGCCTGGCCATCCGCCATGGTGTCAACGTGAAACATCCCCAGATGCTCATGTGTTTGAACATCTGGTCCCCAGCAGGGGGTGCTGTTTGGGGGGGGGGGAAGCTGTGGACCTTTTAGGACACAAGGTCTAGCCGGTGGATGGGTCACTAAAGAAGGGCTCCCACTGCCGTATGAACATCGGCTACAGCCCCATGCTGCTCTGATTTCCCAATCACGATGTATAAACCCCTGAACTGTGAGCTCAAGAAATTCTCCCTTAAGTTGTTCCAGTCAGGTATTTGGTCACCTCGTTGAGAAAAGTCACCAATGCCCTGTCTTTTATTATCTTATACTCTTTACTCCTCTATTGAAAAGTGTCCTCCTGCACATAATCAAACAGCGAACACCATCCCTTGAGTCCTGACAGAAGCAGGTTTCAAAGTAAACATGCCCAGGATCAGGCAAGAGCTTCGATGGCTCCTGACCACAGCCCTCAAGAATAAGTAGAATTGTTGACTTCCTTGGGAACGGCCTCATCAGGTTAGGCTGATACTGATGAAGGACTTGAGAAAATAAGCCCAGGCCCGCAAATATCAATAGAAATTGATCCTTCAACAGTCACCAAAAGTAGATAAATAGAGAGCAAAGGTGGATACATCCCAAAGAATTGTCTAGTCACGAAGTTACTTAGTAACCGGTGTAAAAGTAATTGAGTTTTTTTTTTTTTTAGACACCAAGAGGTTTTAGTGCTAGATCTTGAGAGTTTTTGTTTTGTTTTGGTTTGGTTTTTGTTTCTGTAATGTCTCCTTTCCTTTTTTTAAAAATCTTTTTTGTTTTTGAGATTTATTTATTTATTTATTTATTTATTTATTATATGTCAGTATACTGTAGCTGTCTTCAGACACACCAGAAGAGGGCATCAGATCTCATTACAGATGGTTGTGAACTACCATGTGGTTGCTTGGATTTGAACTCAGGACCTCTGGAAGAGCAGTCAGTGCTCTTAACCACTGAGCCATCTCTCCAGCTCCTTTCCTTTCCTTTCCTTTCCTTTCCTTTCCTTTCCTTTCCTTTCCTTTCCTTTCCTTTCCTTTCCTTTCCTTTCCTTTCCTTTCCTTTCCTTTCCTTTCCTTTTCATTTTGGGACAGGGATGATAGCTGACCTATATCTCACTGTGTAACCAAAGCTGGTCTTTAATTTGTTATTTTCCTCCTGCCTCAATCTTCCTTGTGCTGGGATTATAAATGTGAACTCACACATCAGGTTGTTTCTGGTTTCCTGAAGTAGAAGATTTGCTTTTTAATTTAAGAGGTATCCACTTCTTTTGTTTTGTTTCAAGACAGAGATTTTTTGCGTAGCTCTGACTGTCCTGGAACTTACTCTGTAGAACAGACAGGCCTCACAGAGGCCCACCTGCCTCTGCCTCCCAACTGCTCGGATTAAAGGCGTGCGCCACAACCACCCAGCTAGCACCCACCTTTTGAGATAGTGATTTGAGACAGCCCTTGGCTGCAGCTCAGATGCTACATTGTTTTTTCACCTCAAAACATCTCATTTCTGTGGGATAACGTCTTTGATGCCTTGGTCATCCTAGGATTCATTGTATCATATTTTCTCATATTTACAAATTTCCCTTTGGTATTGACTTACAATAATTCAATCCCTTTGTGGTCAGAAAGCTCAGTTTGTATGATTTCAGTACTTTCCTTTTTTTTTCTTTTGGTTTTTCTAGAGACAGGGTTTTTCTGTGTAGCCCTGGCTGTCCTGAAACTCACTCTGTAGACCAGACTGGCCTCGAACTCAGAATTCCACATGCCTCTGCCTCCCAAGTGCTGGGATTAAAGGCGTGCGCCACCACTGCCTAGCTAGTACTTTCCTATAAAGCCTTGCTTTATGGCTTCCCATGAACGAATAGAAGCAGCAGGTTCCTGAGATTTCCATCCCTAGCTCTCTGACACAAGTACTGAAGCAGACCTTATATTAACACTAGCAAAGTCATATCCTATGCTTCCAAAGGGCTCTTCTGATGTATAGGAGATGGCCAAATTACTCATGTGCCCATCTCTGACTTTACCCATCTCTATCAGCCCAGAACGTAGGAGCTGTGTGGGTCTTATAGAAATTGAATGCTATTTTTTTTAAATAAAAACTTCATGCCAGGAGAAATTGCATGAAAATAATTTAGTACCCTTGGCATCCAATACTCAATGGTCTTTTTTTTTCTCTCCTTCTGCCTTTCTTTTCAGACAGCAGCCTTCCTACCCTGAAATTCGCTCCCTCTGAAGATCCTACTCCACCCAAGTCTCTGCTTACAGATTACCACTGCTGAGCCTGACTGCTCTCTCAGACTCTAACCCCAAGGCACAGCTTTCTTTCTTCCTCTTGTTCTCCCTCCACACCCCCTTGGCCTCTGCTGAGGTAATCAGCTTGACCGGCTGCCAGTGGTTTTTTTCTTCTTCTTCTTCAAACTCCAGTACATTTTTTCCTAGCGTTTCCTTGAGCATTGAATTTTAAATTCTTTCATCTATAAGAATAAGAACCTTCAAAACAGATCCCATGCTCCTGGAAAAACAGAAATGTGCTTCCTGCAAGACAGACTCTGTGCTCTCTGATATCATTCCTATTAATAAAGAAGGATTTTTATCATTCTCCTTTATTCCCTGAAATAGAAAAAAAATCAGAGTGAAGACTTTGGGGATGGTGGGTTTTTTGTTTGTTTGTTTGTTTGGTTGGTTGGTTGGTTTTTTGTGTCTTTGGTGTGTGTTTGTTGTTGTTCATGTTTTTGAGGGGGGTTGCTATATATATGGCTTCACTTGGTCTGGAACTCCAGAAATTGCTGCTACTGCCTTAGCCTCTAGAGTACCTGGAGTTACAGATCACAAAGTGCCCAGACCGGGCGGTGGTGGCGCACGCCTTTAATCCCAGCACTTGGGAGGCAGAGGCAGGCGGATTTCTGAGTTCGAGGCCAGCCTGGTCTACAAAGTGAGTTCCAGGACAGCCAAGACTACACAGAGAAACCCTGTCTCGAAAAACCAAAAAAAAAAAAACAAAAAAAAAACAAAAAAACTATTTAAACAAAGTGCCCAGAGCCACTCTGGGGATCTGGAAATTCTAGCTTCAGCTTTATTCCTTGCTCTACATGAAAGAACAGAACTCTTTTTCTGGGATGCGCAGGTTCAGTTTAGATTAGTTTTGGTAGCCATGTCTCTACTTGGGGCTCTGTCAAAGGTCTGACCACTCAGTGCGGATACTAGAGAGGGAGCAGGCACGACCTAGGCCCAGAAAGGTCGGACTCAATGACCTTGACTCTACTGCTGAGGACTATAGGAGTCACCAGAATGTGCATTAGCATAAACCACTTCTCGAAACTGATCAGACTAATGACAACCCGTCATTAGTCAGTTCTTGGAACTGACTGATAGTCACGTTACTAAGTCGCGTTTGACCACAAGAATAGTGATGTAGACACAGCAAAGACCTAATTTGTCTCCACCCCATGCCCTTTATTGCCTTTCAGATAGGAGTCACCCTGTGCTGCACTGGCCACGACAGCCAGGGACTTTCAGTTTTGTTTCCTTCCCAACATCTCCGCAACATTTTCTGTTTCTAAATGTATGCCTGGAAATGTGGGGAGAAGAACTGACTATTTTATTTGGCAAATATGTTTGGATCAGAGTTGAGACTTTGTGACAAGTTTTCTTGTACCCTCCTACTTTAATTTTACCTTTCACCCTAAAGTCATTTTATTTTATTTTAATTTCTTGAAGACATTCGTATATAGCCCAAGCTAGCCTCAAACTCACTCGCAGCCTCTGATGACCTTGAACTTCCATTATCCTGTATTCATCTCCACTGGGATTATAGACTTGGGACTCGATGCCTAGTTGTTATACCCTGCAGGGGATCAAACCCAGGGCCTCCTACATGCTACGAAATAGGTCTGAAACTGGGTTACATCCTCAGCCCACCCAAAGACTTCCTAGGTTTATATAATTTTCGGGCCTAAAACTTCAGAGACCTCTGCAAAGGAATTCAATGATCAGGATATATAATTCTATCAATACCAGTAAATAAAAATAAAAGCCATTCTGGGGCTGGAGAGGTAGTTCAGTTGTTAAGAGCACTGACTGCTCTTACAAAGGTCCTGAGTTCAAATCCCAGCAACCACATGGTGTAGTGAGATCTATGCCCTCTTCTGATGTGTCTGAAGACAGCCATTATTACATATAATAATAAATAAATAAATCTTTGGGCCGGAGTGAGCAGGGCCGGAGAGAGAAGGATAAAAAAAAAACCTATTCTGAATGGAAATCCTTATAAAGTGGCATTTCTCCACACAGTATCATGACTCTGTTGTTTATGACTCTGCGTAAAGATCTACACATCCTCAGGAAACTGTAGAGTCTGTCTCAAGAAGGCGGAGGTGATTGTTTTTCTTCTCTTCTGTTTTCCACATCTCATCAACAGTGTTGGGCATTGAGCAAAGGCTGAAGAGGAATTTACTTCTAAAAGCTTGAAGGAGTCCAAAGCATGCTATGCTTTCTGTACGCTTTTATTTAAGGAGTGCTTAATGATACTTCAACTCAAGAGAAAAACCTCACCTAATTGCTTCCCTGACAGCAAACTCACAGATTTGTTTAAAGGGGAAATTACCACCTGAGATACTATCTAAAGGTTGTGGATGTTAGCAGCTCAACGCTAGAGCCCTTGCCTAGCACGTGTAAGGTCCTTGGTGTGGTCCCTAGAACCTTCCTCAGAAAGAAAGAGAAATTATGGCAAGTTTGAACTTACAATTTATTCTAAAGACCATCTTCCTTAAAACTAGCACTTTGTTGTCACATAATTTTTTAATCAAAGATAGCAGTATTTTATTAAAATGACTGCTTTATGTGGATGGACAGAAAAATATACATTCTTGGCATAATTCTATCCTAAATATTGTACTCTCCCTTTCCATGAAAAATTTCCATAATTTTATGTGTGTTCATATACATATGTACACAGTCACACACACATCTGTACATACACACACAGACATACACACAGACACACCCCCTGAAATTCATGTTTTAATTGAGCATCTCATAGTTTCCTGAACATCATATATATATATGATATATATATATATATATATAGTATATATATGTGTGTGTGTGTGTGTATGTATATATTCCTTTTGTAATTTTGACAGCTGCAGCTCTAAAGAAAGCCTGGAACTTGTTTCTAACACTGTCCTCAGTGTGAGCTATCTTATCTTCATAAACAAACTAAGGGGGGAAATGACTTTCTTACTCAGGCACTCCACAGGGCTGCTCCTTTGTGCTTCCTAAGGTTAGAGGTTCCCTGAGGCTGTGCATACTGTGACCTAGAGTTTTCCTCTCCATGCTGACCAACCAAACACCTGTGTCTCACATTGCAGACCTTCACTAGGGTGCTCTTCCAGAACTTTCTCCCACTTCTCGAGGTACTGTCTGCCCTTGTGGAAATACTAAAAAAAAAATGTTACTAATGAAGCAAAAGAGATTTTTATCCCCCAAGGACCTTTCTTGGGCCAGGTTAAGTATGAGGGCTACAGTTATGTTCTAAGCTTTAATTACTGTTCTGAATAGATCTATAAAACAAAAATACATTCAACCTATAAGCCCTACTTGTCTAAGGAATGATAACTTCCTAGAGTGCTGGAGGCTGCTCATGTAAGACAGCAAGCCACGTGTTTTCTCTTCTATGAACAATGTTGGTTGCCCCAACTGCACAAGATGTGCTTGATCATATGTAGGCTGGAAATATATAGGCAGGACATATGTCAGGGTGTATGCTTGCCCTGACTGGACAGAGGTAGGAGGTATGTAGCCTTGTGAGGTTTGCTTTTGTAAGCACCTGAATATTGTAAGTCATGGCCATTGTCTGGGAATCCCTGGTACAGGCTCAGCCAGTGTTCATTGTCTTGGCCAGTTTTTAATAAAGTTTGCTTCAAGTTTGGCTCCAAAATTGTGGTAGTGATTTTATTCTTGCCTGGTGGAATCAACATCACCTCATGCAGTTGTTAAGAGCATCCACAGCTGCACATCTTTGTCCCTTGGCCTTTGTCCTCACAGGCATGGAGATTTGTGTATTGTCCATGCTGTGGAAGGCCCGGACCCTTTAAGCAACACTCAAATGTTGGTGCTGAGTGGCACAGTACTTTGTATATCATGCAACTATTTCCTCTTATGGGCTTTGTGCTGAGAAAACTCTCTCTTCCTTCCCCCTGTTCCTAACTCCTTCCTCATACTGCTTCAATTCAGTTCAATAGCTGCTGGACATGTTTCAGGGAGGAGGTGACACTCAGAATAGAAAACACTCAGGAAGGATGCAGGTCCAGGTTTGCTGTCTGGAGAGTCAGTCTTGAGAGATATTCATTTAAAGCCACTTGCCGAGCCTGCTGTTCCATTCTATAGAGGCTCAATTTTCTCTTCTCTAAAATGGAGCTTGGAAGTAGCACGCAACCTGTCCAGTTACGGGGGGGATAGTGATGGAAGCATTCAAATGAGGTTGGGCACATTCAGAGTGCGATGGTGGTATGGTTACAGCAGATAGATTGATGTAAGGCAACAGAAATATCGTACCTATCAATCAAATGTTACTAGTTTAAAGTAAAATATGTATTTAGGTATACAAAGCTATTATTACACAGAAATTGGTATTCTAGCAAGTATTTTCTCTTTTAAAATGATAAGAACCTAAAGCCAGACACACTGAAACTAATAGAAAGGAAACTAGGGAAGAACCTTGAACATATGGGCACAGGGGAGAATTTCCTGAACAGAACTCCATTAGCTTATGCTCTACGATCAAGAATTGACAAATGGGACCTCATAAAATCACAAAGTTTCTGTAAGGCAAAAGACACTGTCAAAAAGACAAAGTGGCAACCAACTAACTGGGAAATGATCTTTACCAACCCTACATCCGACAGAGGGCTAATAGCCAATATATACAAAGAACTCAAGAAGTTAGACTCCAGAGAGCCAATAAGTAACCCTATTAAAAAATGGGGTACAGAACTAAACAAAGAGTTCTCACCTGAAGAATATCTAATGGCTGAGAAGCACCTAAAGAGATGTTCATCATCCTTAGTCATTAGGGAAATGCAAATCAAAACAACCCTGAGATTCCATCTCACACCAGTCAGAATGGCTAAGATCAAAAAACACAGGAGACAGCAGTTGTTGGCGAGGATGTGGAGAAAGAGGAACACTCCTCCACTGCTGGTGGGATTGCAAGCTGATACAACCACTCTGGAAAGCAGTCTGGCGGTTCCTCAGAAAACTGGGCATGACACTCCCGGAGGATCCAGCTATACCACTTCTGGGCATATATCCAGAGGCTTTACCTGCATGCAATAAGGACACATACTCCACTATGTTCATAGCAGCCTTATTTATAATAGCCAGAAGCTGGAAAGAACCCAGATGTCCCCCAACGGAGGAATGGATTCAGAAGATGTGGTATATTTACACAATGGAATACTACTCTGCAATTAAAAACAATGAACTCACGAAATTCTTAGGCAAATGGTCAGAACTTGAAAATATCATCCTTAGTGAGGTAACCCAATCACAAAAGAACACACATGGTATGCAGTCACTGATAAGGGGATATTGACCCAGAATCTCGGAATACCCTAGACACAATCCGCATATCAATAGATTTCTAAAAAGATGGTAGGAGAGACCCCTGGTCCTGGAAAGACTGGATGTAGGGGAACGCCAGGACAGAGAAGCGAGAGGGGGTTGAATGGGGAAAAGAGGGAGGGAAGAGGGCTTATGGGACTTTTGGGGAGGGAGGAAACGGGAAAGGGGAAATGATTTGGAATGTAAATAAAAAAACTTAGAAAATAAAAAAAAAATGATAAGAACCTCCAGCAGGTCTTTAAAAACAATGTATTTATTTTAATTCTATGTCTATATTTGTATACATGTATGTCTTTGTACCGTATGCATGACTGGTGCCTATGGAAACCAGAAGAGAGCATCAGATTCCATGAAACCGGAATTACAGAGAGTTGTGAGCTATGTGGGTGTTGGGAACTGAAACCAGGTCCTGTGCAAGAGCAGTAAGCATTCTTGCCCAATGAGCTTCTCTCTCGCAGTTCCAGCAGCATTTAATAGCAACTAGCAAAAGGCTTAATATAGGTAACACACACACACACACACACGAATATTACAGAATTTCACATTTTCTGTTCCGGGAAAACTCTGAGCAATTAGACTCCCAATACTTGCAGAGGGGGTAAAAAGAAAAAAACAAAACAAAACCAAATGATGTTATGTCTTCACTGAGCAGGAGCAGAAAGAACACAGACTAGACTCCTGGCATGCTGGCAGCGGGTGGTCGCACTAAGGGAGGAGGTGTAGTCAGTGGAGTGGCAGTTGCTATCCATCAGGTGAAACGCTGGCTGCTGTCACTACGTAATCTCCACCTGAGCAGTGCCCTGGTAGAGAGAGACAGGCTGGGAACCACTTCTTATCTGGTAGACTAGACTTCTTCACGAGCGACAAGCACTTGGAACAGTGTCGTCTGAACATGCCATAGGCAACCAAGAAGATGGCACTATGCTCTGTGACACAGGTACCCAGTTATAAGCGCACAGAGGGGAATCAAGAAAAGAATTTCTTTGAGTGTGATTGCATGTTTCTTCCCAGACCCTCACCTCTTTCCTCCTTCAAGGGAAAAGCTAAAACAGAAGCCAGAACGTAGATTCCAGTCTCCTAAAAAGTCTATCTATCCTGCTCCGGAAAGGATCTTATTGTTGATTTGTTTATTTTGGCTTCTTCTCTGCAGAAAAGGGCAAATTTTGGGGGAACAAGAGAGAGTGAGAGAACAAGCTCCAGAAGGAAAGAGATTGTTCAGTAGAAAGGACTTGGCAGGCATTTATGTATTTTTATGCCGCCGGCATTAGAAGTAGGAACCAGATTCGATGCGTTTTAGTAAATGACTGTGCTAAGATTTTCAACTCACGCTCTTTGGAAAAGGCAAATGTCGGTGCATAGCACAGAGAGCTGAGACTGGACAACCCTACCGAGCTGCTGAGGTACTTTAGAGAGAAAATGAGAGCTTTACCTAGGTGCTGCCCCCCCCACCCCAATTCAGCATGACGCGAACACAATTCACAATTTAAACGTTCCAGGCAATTACTTTGTGTCTCCTTCTTTCCCTATGACAAATTAGAGCCTTGGACGGGATCACACTGGCCGAGGTCAGCAGCTCAGAGCTGCCTCTTACAAAGTGTAATTTGAGGATGTGGGCCATGAGACCGATGCAGTCCTTTGGTTGGCAGAAGTAATACCAAAAAGAGTGGCAGCAACTGTGTATCAAGGACCTTCCAGCTCTAAGCAGGTGCTGGGCAAGTGTATAACTAGTTGTTGATTCTCTGCATCCTGGTAAGAAGGAACCTAGTGCTATCATTTTTTTTTTTGGTCTGGACCTCACTGTGGTGAGGATGACCTTCCCATTGCCTTCTCCATGAAGATGAGGTCGTTCGATCAGTGTCTTTGAGTCACTGCCGTAAGGGAGTGGGATTTGTGAACCGACTCTGAAGTCTGTTTCCAGCCGTTTTTTAATTTGCCACTGGTCTTTAAGCTAGTTTTTTGATTTCTAGCCCTGGTGAGGGTCCCCTGACCCTGTGCCAGTTTCCTGACTGTGTGGCATCGTTTAAATTCTTGCCTGCTTCCTCTTGTGGCCAACCATACATCTGCAAACACAATGATGACCACGGAACTGAATTTGTCTACAGAGTTAAAAGTGCATCACTCCAGAAATATGTGAATGATTGGTGTTACCCATATTCTGGGTGGAACCAGCCTGGGTCTAGCCGAGACTGACATGCCATACTTCTCAGACATTAGAGCCTCACTTGGCTTTCGTGAACCATGCCAAGATTCTATTGCAGTAGATCTTAATCTGTGGGTCACAACTATCAGACAGCACCTATTTCTGATGGTTTTAGGAACTGAGATACCGCTCAGTAGTACAATTTCTGTTATGAAATAGCAACGAAAATAAATTCGTGGTTGGGGGTTCCTAAGACCATTGGAAATATGTAATTTCCCATGGCTGTATCCCACAGGTTGAGCGCTGCTGTTATATTGTAACTCACAGGGTTTTCCGTGAAACAATGTGACCCACTCATATTAGGCAAGGGTACATTTCTTTAGGTTTCTCTAGCTGCCCAGTGAATGGTAATGCCCACAAGATGTATAAACATAACCAATATCACCCAAGACCGGTGAGTGCATAGAACCTTTACTGATTTTTCTTACAAGGACAGCTGGCATGACTGTCCTACAGCAACCTACAGGGTAATTGGCAGAGAACTGGGTAGCATGTTTAGTGATGTGGGGGAGGATCCTAACTCACTGTACTCTGTGGACATACTCCAGGATGCTAGTGTGCAGATTTTAGAAAATACAGATCTGGCACTAGTAATGTGAGTTCAATTTCAGATTCTCCTCCATTTTCCAAGACGAGCTGGGTCTCCAGCTCCAGAAAAAGCAAAGGACGTGCCTGTCACAATGCAGCATATGCTGGGTACCAACAGGGTAGACATTGGTCTGCAGACTTCTGTGAGTCCCATGGGACAGTTCACTTCACTTACACTCTGAAAAGGAGAAAAGCAAGTTGTCAAGACCAACCCAAATCCATTGCTCAGGAAGCGCAAATGGATTGAGGGTGCTTCATTGGCTGCTGATTTCTTGGGGATGGGCGATATATATATGCAAAGAGCTAGGCAGAAGGAAAAGTACAATGTCTGCCAAGCTCTGCTATAGGAGGGATGTGGTTCTGAGAATGTCTGCAGGACCGGTCCTAGCACTGCTGGCCTCCTGGAGGGTTTGGTTCATCTGCATCAGCAGGTCCTTCTGTGGCCAATTTATTCTGGATGGTCTGGGTAGACTGAGGTTCTCTGTAGATCATGGTGGATCTGATTTATTTCTCATTGCTGCTTTTAAAGACTTGGTACAAAATCTATGAACAATGTAATTGGCACATCACTTGTTCATGTTTCTGGGCTCCAGGGCTCATTCAGTGGGACGGTAGAGCTGTTAGGGCTCAGCTTTGCTTTTGACTACATCCTAGGTGACTGAGTTCCCCTGGGACTTGATATCTGAGCAGTGTGTCCTTCACACCACTCCCAGGGGGCAGAGCCTCTCCCAGCGGTGGTTTTTATAGGGGAAGAGCCCCACAGGCCAATACAGAACACCTGCAAGTGGCCCAAGGCTCAGTGCTGCTAATACCTGAATTAATATTCCTATCTCCACATTTCTGTGGGAGGCTCCATTAGCCCGTAACCTAGGAAAAAGTGGCATGGGGTTCTGCAAAGGGAGGGCCCCCAGGTAGCTCTGTCAGCCTCTGCTTGTGGTGGATGGCAGATGAGCCCAGAATTTGGGGGGGGGGAGTGGTTTAAAAATCTTTTTAAAAATTGAACTGGCTAGGAATTCAAAACGGATGGATTAGTTACACAGTTCCCTGAGGCAAGCAATAAGACTCCAGATTCAACTGTCTCTTTGGCTGTGTGAGTCTGTAAAGAGGATTCCAGAAGGCCGCTCTGCCTGCCTTCTAATCTCCAGTCACACAGGAAGCCACTCCACTAAGGACATTCCCACAGTTAGTTCTCTCCTGTCCCAACCCAGTGTTTTTTATGCCCCTGACTGATTTATGGGACCGGGTGCTAAAAAAACAAACAAACAAACAAACAAACAAAACAACGCTAGCTGATATTTTTTTCAGAAAGAACTTATTGTAACCAAACTCTCTTAGACATTAGTATCAGATTTTCTTGGCTCTAAACATCCCTTCTTCAAGCCTGAAATTTCTAATTTTTGTTTTTGTTTTGTTTTGTTTTATCTTAGGCCCCCTTCTCCCAGAGTCCCCTGGGAAACTAGCGACAACACGAGTCACAAAGACAGAGATTACCTGGTGCACCAAGCTGTGCTTTTATTCCCAGACCTGGTTTTTGCTCATTTGGTCCTCAATGAATCGGCAGATACTTAGTGGATAAATTCTATCTTGTTCCTTTGTTCTCAGTTCATCATTTTTCCTCTTTATTTAGCACTCTTGGAGAATGTGTAGCCTACTTCACTAGACTGGGCAAATTGTCCTCACAATGTGGATACCTCAGTCAAGACTGGGGAGATTCTACATAGCACTTCCCGTACTTAGATGAGTTTGAACCATCATGATCCTCATGGAAACACCTACTCAGGCGTGCAGGAGAACAGGGCGGACTGCCCTTTTCCTAAAGACCACCTGTAGGCAGATACTACATGTTTCTAGACATGACAATCTTGAGTACTTATTCAACAGTTATTAAAATATTATAAACTTATTATTTTTCTTCCTTTTTTAAATTTATTTTTTTCATCTTTTTAAAAGTTTTATTTATTTTATGTATGTGAATACACAATTGCTCTCTTTAGACACACCAGTAGAGGGTATCAGATCCCATTACAGATGGTTGTGAGCCACCATGTGGTTGCTGGAAATTGAACTCAGGACCTCTGGAAGAGCAGTCAGTGCTCTTAACCTCTAGCCATCTCTCCAGCCCCTAAAGATTTATTTATTTATTTTATGTAAATATACTACCACTGTCTTCAGACATACCAGAAGAGAGTCCCGGTCCCCTTACAGATGGTTGTGAGCCACCTTATGGTTGCTGGGATTTGAACTCAGGACCTTCAGAAGAGCAGTCGGTGCTCTTAACCGCCGAGCCATCTCTCTAGCCTCAATCTTTCACCCCTTTAAAAGCTACTTTCAACTGATTTTGCTTGAAGCAAGTACGGGCAAGTTATTAATCTCTGTTTTTCAATCATGTCCTAGTTAGTCAGTGATCATACATCCCTGTGGAAAAGAGGGTGATAATTCTGTGTACCAATCTTTGGTCCCTCATTTCCTTGCAAATAAATCCACTGACATTATGGACTTTGAAGAAAAAAAAAAGTCTTATCGGTAGATGACTGATTTGAATGCAGCAAGAAGAGGAAAGCCAGAGTGTGCCTGTGTATGGTGTTTATAAATGTCATCAAATAGAACTCAAGAAGTTACTCTGACAGAGACTCAATGATGTACAGAATGGTTATGTTGCATGTCACTTAGGCACCAGTGAGGAGCATCCTACAGAAATGAGTGTCACTGGTGTGAACTTAGATAGGTTTTCTTTGATAGTGTTGCTATCCAACATTATCCAGCTATTCATATCGGTTTAAACCAAAGGTAGATTATTGGCCCTCACAATTGGAATATCAGGGGCGGATTCAGTTACTGATACTCCCTCTCTCTCTCCTACCCCAATGCAGGGCCTCATATAGCTCAAACTGGCCCCCAGCTCCTTATAAAGCCACGAATGACCTTGAACTTCTGACTTTCCTGCCTCTACCCACCGAAAGCTTGGATTACTGGTGTGCACCACCATTCACACCGTTGTTTGAAATGTCTTTGGTCAAAGCAACTCAATTCTAGACGCAGAAAGGGGCACTTGGGTGCAAGTGTTATAGGAAAGAAAAGGCCAAGATGAGACGAAGTGTAGCCAGAGTAAGGATTCAAGTGTCATTTCATGTCTGATTTCGATCGGGGAGGGGAAAAGGAGGCAGGGTTAAGTGTTACGACATCAGATTATCCAGAGCACAGTAGATGATTACGGTTCATAACAAATTGCTGACTATTTTAGAGAAGGTAGCAGAGAGGATCTTTTATGTTTCCAATACAAGAAAAGGATACATAGTTGAGGTTCTGCGTATTCTAATTACCCAGAGCTGGTTATTACACATTGCCGCTGTATACTGAAAATGTTATACTATAATCCACTGATACCTAAAACTATCATGCGTCTAATAAAAATACAGATAGGTTTTTATGTATTTTTTTTAAAAAAAAAGGAGGCAGGAAAGAAAATAACACACAAAAGTAACAGAAAGAAGAAATCTTAAGACTGAAGACAGAAGCCAGGCAGTGGTGGCGCAAGCCTTTAATCCCCAGCACTTGGGAGGCAGAGGCAGGCAGATTTCAGAGTTCGAGGCTAGCCTGGTCTGCAGAGTGAGTTCCAGGACAGTCCTGGAACCCTGAGAAACCTTGTCTCGAAATAAATAAATAAATAAATAAAAATACCCCCCCCCAAAAAAAAGTTCTCAAAAAAAAAAAAAAAAAAGACGGAAGACGGAAACAAACGCTCCTGGCTTCCCAAATTTGCCAACATTCGCTCAGTTACCTGAACACAAATTCTGTTGTGCTGGTTTTTTCAAGGCCTTTTAGTTTATTGAGTGGAAACTTGAGCTTATAAACTCAGTGACAGCTCTTCTCTGAGGATCCCCAGGAGCCTGAACGATCATTGCTGAATTGTGTCATTATTCCAGCTAATAGAATTACAGGTAAAAGACCACAGGAGAAACCTGGCTTGCAAGCTATACAAGGCCCCTCCTGACATTTCTTAAGGAAATCAGACTTTAATTTCTTGACTGTTGTAATCTGCGATTTTGCTAAGCAGACTTCAGAGTATCTTGAATTTGAATCAAGGGGAGAGAGAGATTGAGAGAGAGATTGAGAGAGAGAGAGAGAAACAGTGCAAGCAACAGTGTTAGGCGAGGCTGGGAAGCCACAGCCCTAAGGGTATCTCCCACACTGGAGATGTTGCTCCCCTCTGAGTGACATCATCGGAATTGATGATTAGAGCTTTGAGAGGCTGGTTCTCAGGGCTACCTGCTCTGAGATGTGACCACATGGGTCAGACCCTTTAAGATATTCTAAAGACTTTCCACTGAGTCAGCAATACAAGGACCAGAAAGTGACGATATAATTTAAAATGTTTTAAAGTAATTGGCTGCTTAATTAATTAATTATAGTACTAGGAATCAAACCCAGGGCTTCTCAGACGCTGACAAGCGTTTTTACCACTGAGTCACAGGCTGGCTCCTTGTTTCTCTTTTTGTTTTTTTGTTTTTTTTTTAATGATATTCATCCCGAAGTAGGAGAAAGAGTTGAAGACATGCGTCAAACAATGTTCTAAAAATGGCAATAAAGAGAAGCAGCACCAGGAAATTGTCCTAATCAGCCTGTTTCCTATAGAAAAATGACGGTCTCACGGTCATTTCTGCACCGTGTAGCTGAGCAGTTATGAGCAGTGATGACAAGAAGTGCTAGGAATGGCGTGGCACTGACCAGTCAAGGGGGAAGCAGAGCCGGGTGAGCAGAGAAAGAATTCCCTCTTATAGCTTTCATTTTAAAAAAAAGATTTATTTATTTATTTTATGGATATATGAGTACACTGTCACTGTCTTCAGACACACCAGAAGAGAGTGTTAGATCCCATTACAGATGGTTGTGAGCCACTGGGTGCTTGCTGGGAATTGAACTGATGACCTTAGGAAGAGCAGTCAGTGCTCTGAACTGCTGAGTCATCTCTCCAGCCCTATCTTTCATTTTTTAAACTAAAAAAAAAAAGTTACATATATTTGTGTATGTGTGTGTGTGCGCGCGCGCGCGTGTGCGTGTATGACTGACCCTTCATGCACCTCAGTGTAGATGGAGACCAGAATCTCAGGTCTGACGATCACATTCCAGGTTTTAGGCTATCGGTCTTAATACCTTTGGCAGCTGAATCATCTTATTGGTTCCAGCTTCTTAATTCTTTTAGACTAAATCTAGAAGAACTTAAAAAAAAATTAACTATCAGTTTCTTTTTTCCCCACTTTGAGATAAGATCTCAGGTAATTCTGAGGATAACCTTGAACTTCTCACCCTCCTGCCTTTACCTCCCGTGTAATGGGATTACAAGTGTGTCTATCTTGATTAGTTTTTAGGGTGCTATGGGTTGGACATAGGGCTTCATGTATGATAGTCAATTACTCTGTCAGTTTATCCACATCCCCACCCCGAATTCACCGTTCTTTCTTTTTTAGAGACTTATTATTTATTTATTTTATGTATATGAGTACACTGTCACTGTCTGCAGACACTCCAGAAGAGGGCATTGGATCCCATTACAGATGGTTGTGAGCCACCATGTGGTTGCTGGGAATTGAACTCATGACCTCTGGAAGAGCAGTCAGTACTCTTAACTGAGCCATCTCTCCAACCCTCCCGTTCTTAAAAAAACAAAACAAAACAAAAAACCAAAAACAAAACAAAAACAAAAAAAAAACCAAAAACAAAACAGAACAAAACAAAGAACTTTTAATTTATATTTTTGAGAAATTTACACAATATATTTTGATTAGATTCATTCTCCTTGCCTAATTCGTCCCAGATCATTCCTTACCTCCTAATATCCAACTTCAAATTCCCTCTCTTTTAAAACAAAGAAAGACAAACAATGCTCTACCTTCCCTGACAAAAACAAAAAACTATGGAGTCCAGTTAGTGTTGGTCAACTACTCCTAGGCCTGGAGCCTGCCCTGGAGTGTGGTAGATATACCAGGTATAGCTCCATAGAAGAAAACAAACTTTTCTGCTCATGCGCAATCTAATGCCAATAGCTCCTTAGCTAGGGATGGCACTCCGTGCCCACTTCTGCCTAGCTATGCTGAGGTTTTGTCTGACTTTAGCTTGGGCAGGTTGGATGTCTATCACAGTCTCTGTGCATCTGTCTTATTGTGTCTGGAAAACATTGTTTCCTTGAGGTCATCCATTTCCAATCTTCCCACTTCCTCTTCCACTGCCTTGAGGGCAGGGCTGCGATATAGACATTCCATTTAGGGCCAAGTGCTCCAAAGGCTTTCTTCAGTCTCTGCATGTTGTCCATTTGTGGGTGTGTGTTTAGTTATCATGTGTAAGAAGAAGCTTCTCTGACATGGACTGAGCATTGATCTATGGGTATAGTAATGTATCTTTAGGAGTGATTTTTAGTTCTATGTCTATTTGACAGAGTCATAGTAGTAGGTCTCCCCCTAGGGTCTGTGACCTATAGAGCTCAGATTCTTGGCCTTAACAGTGTTAGAGATGACTTCTGTTTCATGGAGTACGACTTGGATTCAATAGAATTCACATTTTATATTCCCATGTTTATATTCCCATGATATTCATGGCATGATGTACCCCAATTCCTACTGCTTACCTTCGAGGTAGAAGAGAACTTATTATCATGTACGATGGAATCAAAGATTAACATCTACAAGGTGTTGGCTGTGCTCTCAGATGAAAATAGCCATGGTTTCATGAACATGTAGACTCTTCACTCCAGTCATGGTTCTTACTTGCCTTTAACCTGTGAATGCTGCCAGGGCAGATCTGATATCACCGTCTGGTAATATATTAAACAAGCAGCATCCCAGTGTCTGACTGAAATATGATGTACTTGTATAAAGTTCATCGCCCTTGGACTAGTGAGCTAGCTCAGTAGATGAGGATGTTTGCCCTCAAGGTTAAAGATCGAAGTTTGATGTCAGGGATCCAGATTGGAGGAAAAAAGGAACTGACCCCCAGCAGATGTCTTCTCACCTTGACATGTGTAACCTCCACATGTGTGTACACATACAATGGAAAACTCGTTGTTCCTGGCCTTAGTTTCTATTTTTTCACATGTTTTCCAAATCCAAGAGCCTTGCTGGTGTCAGCAATCTAGAGCTAGATCTCTGAAGCTGACTGGTCTCATCAAGGAGCTGATTTCCCCATGGAAAAGGCCACACCAGTCGTAACCGTGAAGATCTGAGGCTCCCCATAGGACCTCCTTCAGACAGATGCACTCAAGGCCTGGAGACAGACAAGGAATGAGTCTCCCTCTTGATACTCTACTCCCCTTTATCCCAAAGCTATAGAAAAGGACAGCAATGACAGAAAATGAAGTGAGAGGTGGCTCTGGAGACAGTGACACAATCTAGAATCAGGAAGGTTTGGGCCAATCATGTCTTCAGCAAGGGACGACCAACCCACGATGTTTGCATAGGGTGAGTGAGTCACTCTTGCTCCACCTTGAGACAACAACGGCAGCTCCAGTTTGTCCCTTCCATTTCCCATCATGTACTCACAATGTGCTAGGCGACTTGGGCTAGCAGTGCTCCCTAGAACTTGACACTGTCTATTGTCTTCCTTTTTCCCTGTCCTTCTTTGGCATAGTAAAAACCAAAGGTGTGGGTGAGGGTGTGGGTGGGCAGAGATGCCCTTAAATTGTGCTTCCACGAGACTCAGCAGTTTGTTTTGACTGACTATCTAGCAGTCTAAAGATTAGAAGGTAAACTCTATGTGCCCTGTCCTGTTTGGTAACCAGACCTGGCTACAGATGATTTTGTCAATGTGCTGTGTTCACTGTTAATCTAACTGCTACCAAGATCCATTTTTCTGGCCTTAAAGTAGACCGAAAGTTGAGTGGTGTGTGTGTGTATGTGTGTGTGTGTGTGTCTGTGCGCGCGTGCACAGGCATACATGTGCAGACATACTTGTTCAGGAATGTGTGTTCCATGCATGTCTGTAGATTGGCTTGAAGACTGACATCCAGTTTACTGAGAAGTAGAAACCTGCAGAATTAAAATATTCTTGAACTCTAGAGAAAGATGACCAAGGATACATAGCAGATAAATATGAATACAGGTGGTTCCAGGGTTCAGAGGCCAGAGAGATGACTTAGTGGGTCAAACGACTTGCCACATGGAGCCTACCTAAAAAACTGGACGTGGTGGCTCACATCACAACATTCCTATGCCAAGATGAAAGGGCAGAGCCAGGAGTATTGGCCAAGAGCTCATGAGTCAGCTAGCCTGGAGAAGGATGCCCAGCTGTCTAGACTCAGGCTCAAACAAGGGATAAATTGAGAAGTAATTTCAAAAAGTTATCCTTTGTCCTCCACGCACTGGCACCCACAGGCCTGCCCCGGTATGTGCACACCCACAAATTTATGAAGTGAGAAGGTGTTTTTAGGCAGAGAGATGGCTTCCTGCTTTGTGTAAAGATGAATATTTGGCTGGAGCTTTTTCTTCTACTTCCTTGTAGATTTTCAATTATGTTCAGTTTTAAGTACCTGATTTTTAAAGCCCCTGTATGCTGCTTCTGGTTAAGTCTTCGTTTTGGAACGGACCTTGTTTCCTGGATGTGCTGATGATAAGGGGGAGGAGGGGGGCTCATCTTATGGGCAAATCCCAGGGCCACCCTTCCGCCTACTCTTCCTTCTCTAAGTGATTGAAAAGCACACTTGACACACATTCCCTTTCTAGCGATCAAGCCATAATTAAATCCAGGAAACCTTGCTGACGGTGGAGCCCGCAGGTGTTAGATCTGCTGTTTGTTCTTGCAAAGGTCCACAGTTCTGGATTGCGTGTGGCTGCCCCTGGCAGGGCCACTTAAGGTGACTCTGAAATGTTTGTTCTGCCAGCCGTTGATTTTGTTCAGTGAAAGTGAAAGCCTGCCAGCAGAGTGTACCTGCTTGGAATACAGATGTAGGCATTTTCTTACAAAACTCAAGCACCAATTTTTTTTTCCAGAGAAGACTAAAGGTTAGTTCCCTATTGAGCCAACAAATAAGAAACCATCACTAAGCAGTTAAGAATAGGTAAATGCAAACGTCTCTTGCAAGGGGGAGATGTCTGATGGGTGATGGCTGTGTGGAACTCAGACTTAACAGCTTCATCAAAGAGAATGTGTTAAATGCTCATTAACTAAATGTACAAATGATTCCCAAGTGGGAGGTGTTACAAGCAACAGAGGAAACACACACACACACACACACACACACACACACACACACACACTAATTACATGCATGTGTGCACATAAAGCAGAAGAAAATGCAGTAAACTTCTGCTTGGAAAACAAACCCGAGATTAAATCATCATAAATAGAGACATCCAAAGACAGCAGCCACATATGCTCCCTCCAGAATTAAGCTGCGAATTCTTGAGTGCTAAGATTCTGGATTGGTAGGATGGCTCCAATAAATAACTTTCTTTTCCAAGGCTTCAAGGAGACATCAGCCCATACTGTCCTTGTCCTTGGTGGCGGTGGCAGAGGGAAGAGAGGCCTGTACCTGGATCACATTGGCACCTTATATTGCCTCTCTGGTCCCCCAGAAGCCACTATGAAGACCCCTTGGTATTACATGGGTATCCTCAGGGAACTGGAGCATGACAGGAATCCTCTGTCTCCTCCTGATACTGACAGAGAGTCGGGACAAAGGAGGCAGAACTTCCTTCTTGTGTCACTTCAAATGTGACTCTTTGGACTTTGTCTGCAGGCTTTTGGGACAACATACACCACACACAGACACACACACACACACACACACACACCCAAAGCACCCAGGCCCAGGCAATAGGCAGAGGCATGCGGAGGACTGGGAGACACAGTACCTGTAGCTCTGTGTCTGTTGTTCAAGTCTCTAGACCTCACTGGATTATAGATCCCTGATTAGCTTCGGGATTTGCTATGGACTGAGTTGGGTACCCTTCCAGATTTATATGTTGATGTGGAGAGAGGGCTTTGGAGTGGGTACTTGTGTCAAAATGAGGTCACTGTAGTGGATTTCAAGTCAGTGGGAATGGTGACTTTATAACATGGCATTAGGACGTGGACACATGGAGGGAATAATACATGAGCATACAGGAAGATGCTCATCTTGGATGCCATCTCCAAGCCGAAAGGAAAGGCTCCAGAAATAACCAATCCTGTTGACATCTTTTAGAGGAATGCTGTATTCACTACCAGTACCACCACCACCACCACCACCGACGATGCCCAAATAGGATCTCATGTATCCCACACTGGCTTCAAATTTGCTACATAGAGAGGATCACACTGACTTCTGATCCCCATGCCTACACCTCTAGGATGCTGGCATTAAAGGTATATAACACCATGTGGTGCTGGAGATCTTTATTGCTTGCTAAGCAAGCACACTTATCACCTAAGCACACCCCCTAGTTCAGGGATCTATCCTTTAGGAAGGATTCAGTCTTGATTTATGATATAAGAAAGTGAATAAGCATTGACTATACCTAGATCATGCTAGAGTTCCTCTCGATGTCAAATTTCAACTCTAACAAACAGGGCCTATTCAATCTCTAACACACATAGGCAACTTGAGATTCTGGTAACTCAGGGAACATCTGGGACATCTTCTTGTTACAGGTCACCAAATCTCAAGTCCAGATGTTGGTCCACTCTCATTTTATGAAGGCTGTACTGAAAATTGGGTAGAGTTGCTTTGATCATGTGGTTGAGCACAGTACAAGCCGGGCCAGGATGGTAAGTCTGACATATTTAGAGCATTTCATTTTCACCTAAAAGTAAAGTCAGGGGGCTGAGCAGACGGCTCATCTTGTAAAGAGTGTGTCCTGTAAGGGTGAGCACCAAACTTTGAGTCCCCAGCATCCACATAAAAGTCTGGTGGATACAGTGGCCTATTTGTAGTCCCAGTTTCAGGATGTGGAGAGCAGGCTGACTACCTAGACTAAATCACTGAGCTCTGGCCTCTATGTTAAGGTGGAGACAAGAGAAGACACCCAGTGGAAACCTCTACTATCTGAACTTGTACCCGTGCCTATGTGCCCACATACACATGCACATACATGTGCACCTGCACAGGCATGTATAACCTACATGTATCACACACATGTGAAAATGCACTTGTACATACGAATACCACATGCACATACATGCATACTTTAAAAAATGAAAATAAAGGTAGGGTCAAAGTCTTTTATTGGAACTATCAATGAAATTCTGTGCATGGACCATATGTATGGAACTATCAACCCACATGGACATTGTATATAGATCTCCTTGAAATGCATGGAAATTTATGGAAAGGATAAAAAGATAAAGCCTCTCATAGCTTTTGGATAAATATCATGAGTGATATAAATGTGTTTCTTGCAAAGCCTTGTAGAGTTCTCTTGATATGACTCTGGAGAATGAGTGGCGTGTGTGTGTGTGTGTGTGTGTGTGTGTGTGTGTGCCTGTAATACTCAGAGGTCACACTTAGTGCTGGGTGAGAATCTCTCCGCTTTGTCAGGTCTGTGGAAAGAACCAGAGCTTGCAAATGGTAGGTAAGAACACTCCCAATGGGTTACACCCCAGAACCCTTATCATCTAAGAACAAGGCTGTGTATGTTCAAATTCCAGTCCTTAAAACAACAACAACAATACCCCTCTGAGAACAGAAATTTAGATTAATAGCTTCCTTAGGAGCTGAGGGAGGTGGGCTGTGTGAGGCCCAGAGCGGTCTCCCTGTGCATGTGATATTTTTTCAAGATGTATTCTGGCTATGAACTTGTCCATTTACTCATCTAATCTAAACAGTATAGTATTAAATATTAAATAAACTTTACAACAACCCATCTTGAAAAAAGAAGTTTACTTAGCCTTAAAAATGTTCATGTCAGTTGACTGGGAAGCTCTACTTCAGGGACTGCACGGGACGAAAATAATCTGAACTGAGGACAAAGACGTTCGTCCTGGAAGTTCATTGTAGCGTTATTTCCAATTTGAAAAATTGGAAATAACTTTTAAAGATACAACAAAGAAGAAAGACTGGGGAAATTATGTTACTCCTATTCCACAGACTTCAAAAAAGATGCTTACAAAGAGGTTTGAGTAGTACAAGGAGCACTTGATAAAATTTTAAGTAGAAAATCAGAATATTAAATTATGCATAAAACAAGACTTCAAAGCCCTGGAAAAGACTGAAGGAAAAAAAAAAGGAGAAAAAGAAAATACAGCAAGTAGGAAGTATCCCTGGGTTTGTAATTACAGCTTTTTCTTGTGTCCAAGTTTTTGTTTGTTTTGCAAGACTGGAGATCAAAGACCAAAGTCAGGGCCTCGGTCATGTTGCGTGGGCCCTGGTGAGCTAAGCACCCAGCCCCTGAAAGTTTCCCTTTTCATACATGTGAGCATGTAACTCTTTTATAAACTGGAAAGATGATTAAAGAACAGCCTGGCTATTGGGTCTTGCCATTAAAACCCTCCAGGTAGGTTCTTCTTTTACGGCCAGGCAGGGTGGCTGGCTTCTGTCTCTGGGCCTGAAGCAGCTGGGGTGCTTTGCTGCTAAACTGTAGAGTTATGGGTGGGCATTTCTGGTCTCTGGTATGTATTTTTACTGTGATTTTTCTCGATACAGATGACATTGCTCCAAGGATTTCCTATACTTCCCCATCAACAGGGAAGCAGCTCATTGGTTCGGTGTGAAATCCGGATAGACACACATGCTCTTAAGTAGCCCGTGCTCTTGTTCTTCTGTGGCTATGGTGTGATGTGATGGCCACGGGTCTTTCTTGTGACTGTCTGTGTGAGCGTTCACGCAGACACAAGCACACACACACACACACACACACACACACACACACACACTCATGAGCATGTGCACGCGCACTCCGCCCACATTCCGCCCAGCTAGAGATCTATGGAAGGAAGGCATGTGGCAGGAGTTAGTGGCAGATGATTCTGAACCCAGATGGCTTCAGAATGAGTATCACAACTGCTGAGAGGGATGGGGATAGGAGTGTGGGGTGAGGAGTGTGTGTGTGTGTGTGTATGTGTGTAGGGGGGTGAGGGAGATGGGCTTGACCTCCAGTTACCTCTGTTTTCTTTATGTTCTCCTCTTTCTCCAGTCCACTTAGCCATTCAAAAGGAAAGTATCTACTCTAAGGACCTGGGAAAAGGAGGCCAGCAAGCTTGGTGGCAAGCAAGTGACAATCCTGCTGGAGAGGACCGGGAAGCAGTGGAGAGTCTCTTCAGGCATCCTTGGGATGCAGGTCTTTGAAGGGTCCCACCTTTAGTCTTCTTTAGCAGAGAAAGAGGCTCAGAACCTGAAGTTATAACAGGGACACGGGAGCCTAGGACAAAGGGCCAGGCTCGAGCTGGAGTTTAGAGAAGGGACACCACACTGGGCTATGTATGTATGTATGTATGTATGTATGTATGTATTTAGATGGGGTCTCTCTATACAGCCCTGGTTGTCCTTGAACTCCCTATGTAGACCTCCCTATGTGGCCTTGAATTCACAGGTCTCGGCTTCCTGAGTGTTGAATTGAAGGCGTGCGCCATCACATTGGGGGTCTTATCTCAAGTTTCACTGATGCAAATATGTGATCTTATCAGGATAGTGTCCAAAGACTTTGGGAAGAGAAGCATCTTCCCATATCAAGTCAGACAAACATGCAATGTTTCATTCCCCTCCTTTCTCCACACATATCACCCTTTTCTACCCCTCCCCTGGCAACCATTCTTAACTCTTTCAGTTGTTTTTTGTTTAATTTTTTTTTCTGACATTTTCTCATTTTTAAAGCATGGGCTTATTTTTTGCTATCTCTCTGTCTTCCTATGGGGAACATATAGGTATTATCTACTGACCTGAAAAAATAATTGCCTTTAGTTTTGGTTCAAGAACCAGGCAATGGCCAGGTGGTGGCGGCGCATGCCTTTAATTCCAGCACTGGAGACAGAGGCAGGCGGATGGATCTCTGTGAGGCTAAACTGGTCTACAGATCGAGCTCCAGGACAGCCAGGGCTACACAAAGAGAAGCCCTGTCTCAGAAAACAGACAGCCAAAGCAACCAGTCCACAACTCATTCTATAAAGTCCAATTGAACATTCGTATGCATTGGATTCCTAAACCGTAAGCTGCTTATTTATTCTCAATATTGCAGATTGGAACTCAGAGCCTCACACACACCAGGCAAGCTCCCTGCTACCTAGGTGTGTCCCCAAAGCTCTTTCGACCTTTTTCAGGCAGGGTTTTACTAAGTGGCCCAGGTTGGTTTTGGAATTACTCCCTAACCTAGGCAAGCCCAGCCTGTCTGTGAAGTCGCAGGGTCTGCAGGTCTGCTGCACTGGGCCCGGCTTACTAGTGATAGTTAATAGTCCATCTTGCCCTCCCCTTCATTTTCCTTCTTCTGGTCTCTTACTGTATTATGTCAATACCTGTCCTTTGACAAGAAGAAGCCGCAGGCAGGGTTTGAAAGGCACACTATCTATTGGGAAAGATGTCTAGGCTGAGTTAAAGGCTCTAGGCTGAGGACTTCTGGGAGGGAAAAGGGCCTGGGATAGCTTTAAAGTACACTGAGATTCTGAGGAATTCAAGGCCAGTCTCAAGGGAGATCCAAAGCAAAGCCATGTGATGCTCTGGGTGAGACCAGCTAGCTGCTCAGATCTCTTCTTGTTATGCTCAGATAGTGTTGTTTTCTGTGAGGACAGCAGGGGAACTCAGTGTGACACACTCCTGAGTCAAGCCATCCTCGAAACAAGAGGTTCTCAACCTGTGGGGTCGTGAACCCTTTGGGGGTTCACATATCAGATATTCTGCATATTACAATTCATAACAGTATCAAAATTACAGATATGAAGTAACACTGAAATAATTTTATGGTTGGGGGCGGTCACCACAACACGAGAAACATTGAGAACCACTGCTTTAAAGGCAGGTGAGAGTGCTGTCCCTTCGTGGTTATCAGGTTTATATTTATATATTTATATAATTTTGGGATCCGTTCCTATCAAGGACTTTCTTTACCTTAGTATATGCTATCACCAGATTTTATACTGTTTTATTTCTTGGAGCTTTCTTTTGTATTTAGAAATTGTGTGTGTGTGTGTGTGTGTGTGTGTGTGTGTGTGTGTGTGTATGTGTGTGTGTATGTGTGTGTGTGTCTTTGTGTGTGTATGTGGGATTTCCCCCTCAATTGCTCTCCATTTTCTGTTGCTTGGACTGGCGGGCCAGTGAACCCCAGGGACTTCCTGTCTCTGGCTCCTTAGTGCTGGGATTACACCCACACACTGTCACTGTTCTGACTGGATTTTTTCCCATGAGTGCTAGAGATCCAGTTTAGGCCTGCACATAGCTAGCAAGGCAAGCACCTCACACACTGAGCCATGGTTCTAACCCTGAGGACTTTCCTTTTAACTTGCTTGCTGTTGGATTTGAAGGACTGGGATGGAGTTCAGAGCCTCAAATGTGGGGGCAAATGCTCTACCACTGAGCCACATCCCTAGTCTTCTCTCATGACCTTATTGGACAGGGTCTTCCAGAAGCTTCCAGGAGGAGCTGAAATGTTGTCGGTCTACCCCACTGATAAGTCTCAGACATCACCTGTCCTTATAATCCTGAGGTCATTGCTTCCTGGTGTTTCATATTCCTGATGGAAGGGACTGTTATTCAGATTCATGTGACTGTGTGTCATCTTTCCCTCCCTCCCTCCCTCCCTCTCTTCCTCCTCCTTCTCTCCCTCCCTCCCTCCCTCCTTTTCTCACTCCTTCCTTCCTTGCTGTTTTTAGGACCTCCTACTTCTTTTTTGAAATTTCAGAGATGTGTGTGTGAATGTGTGTGTGTTTTGTTTTGTTTTTTCTTCTTGTTAGATGCTTGCAGTTAATTGAATACTAATAATAAAAACCCTTGCAACAGAGAGGAAGTCTTCCATCTCCTGGGTTGCTGGTGGGCAGGGAGGGGCCAGGTTGTGTACAAACTGGCCGACTACTTGCTTGCTCCTTGGCTGCGGGAGGGTTGGCTGTCATCTTGACACAGTAGCTAGCCAGACCTGGAAGTTTATGATCTACTGACTCCTTCACAGAAAACAAAAAACTACCTGTCCCTGAACCCAGGAATACAACAGTATCTAAGACAAAAACAAAAACAAAAAACACCCAAACAATCCAAGAACCGACCCCCCCCCAACAAAATCAGGCAAATTAGATTAAGACCATATTGGATACCATCTTTAAATTTGGATTCCGAACTCATCCTAAGGCTGGTAATACAACTGGCCCTGGCATGGTGTATAAAAGAAAAGCAAGCCAAACACACACTTAGGAGACATGGCCTGCAAGGAGAGAAAAAGAACCCTCGATAAGCAACAAGGAACACAAGAATAGAGGGGAAAAGTCGGGGGCACAACCACAGCCGGTGTTTGTGTTGGAGGAGCTGGAGTGGAGTGTCTGCCTAGGCTAGAAGTTTTTACAAAACAAAACAAAACAAAAACCAAAAACCAAAAAAAAAAAAAGCTAAACTGAAAAACAACAAATCCTGCCTAACATCATTTTTTGGGAGCTGAATTCAGAAGGTAGAGTTTCACTAATTCTGTAGCTAGTTTCAGGAAACAGGGCGGTTTTTGGGTTCAACCCTGCCCCCCCCAACTTTTCTGCTGTGACAGGAGCAGGTAAGTGGGTCAGCCTCTTGGCTACCCAGACAGGGCTGGGATGGTACCTGGAGCTCACCTGGGATTCTAATTTCCCCCACCACAGACTTCCAACCCCACACCACCACCCCTACCCCAATTTCAGCCCTCTCCCATGCTCTGGCTCCTCTCCATGCACCCCAACTCTACCTCCTCCACTGAGACTTTCGAGGTTCTCCTTAGGGGTGTTTTTCAGACTCCCCTAATTAGTTGCCACTCTCTCCCCCAACCCATGTTTATATTCCCAAATTTTGTTGGTATTTCTTATTTCTGTAATCCACGTCCGCTCCTTTCAGGATGTACTTGTGCCCAAGATGTCACGGTTAATGCAAAGTCACTTCTTTGCTACTTATTTTGCTAACACACTTCAGGACCATCAACATACTACCCTAAAATCACTGAAAGCACGCCTCGGTTGTAGAGTGTGCTTAGAGGAAGCCTCCTTACTTTTTTTTTTTTAATCCCTAGATGTTTTTCTTCTTTGACTGGCTTCTGAACTAGTTTTTTTTTTTTTCTTAAATGTAACAAAGGCTTGCCGTTCAAACAACATAAATAAAGGAATCCAATCAATGGAGTGACTATTGTGCGCTAGTTGCTAGGGTGTGTATTCTGTAGTCAGTATGCCTCCTTTGAGGTTCACCTATCCTTTGCAAGGTGGGCATCATGCGCCTTTTTATGGAGAGGACTCCAGTTTACAAACTCCTCCCGGGACACTCTGATTTTCAAGAAATGAACAGCTGGCAAGGTGTAGACCCTGGATTCAAATGGGCCACCTCATGTCTAACCTGATTACTCTTTCTGGGACACTTCCTCGATCCTGAAGAAGGAACGGATGTTAGGTGACAGTTGTATGTGCATGTCAAGTGCTTCGTGGGAGAATGACAGGTCCATGAAGGTAGAGACCGTATGTGAAGGTTTGCCCATCACCGTCTCCCAACCATGAGAACAATGCTTGCCTCATTGGGTGAGTGCATCGATTCATATTTTTTTTTTTAAAAAAAAAAAAACAAACCACGCATGGAAGGAGGTGAGGGGCATCACCTCACTGAATGCTCAGAGCAAGTCCTTTGGCAAGAGGTGAGGAAATGCAGTCTAGAATCCTTGGGCTTTTGTTTCCCAGGAGCCTGTACATTCTAGGTGTGCTACCTACATGCAGTCTGAGAATTATCCACACCCCACTCTCAGCTGTGCTGTAGCTCAGGGCAACAGGCTGGAATGAGATGGTCAAGGAGCGGTCTAAACTAGCCCAGAATAACCCAGCACTGATCCAACAAAATATTGAGTGTCCAGTACATTTTAGGCACCAGATATGGAGATTTTTATAGTCACTGAATCTTTTTTTATTCTCACAAATGTCCCCCGACTCTTAGGTAGCCAGTTGGCTTCAATTTAGTTTCTTAAATATCCATTTGCTCAGTGGAAGGGTTATTCAAAATTCAAGTCTGGTTGACAGCTAGATTTCATTTTAATTTCTTGCGTTTTCTTGTGTTTTGGGGTAGTTTAATGATGAGATGAACCAGCAGATGAAATGGTTCTTGTTTAGGTACCACTAACTAAATTTTAGTATTTATAATAGGTATTCGTTGAATTTGTGAAAACTTATTCTTTTAAAGAACGGGATTCTTTCAAACACTCAAAAGTGCCTTTTTCTATCTGACCCACTTTTGGACAGTTCAGCTCTTTTTATTCAGCGTATGGAAAGCCTTTTGACTGAGAATTTTAATTAAATTAAAATTTAATTTAATATTTATTTCTAGGACACCTGAACAGATGTACAAGTACTCTGGAGGGCACTGAATTCACACCAGTGGGCTTTAGCTGAGTTCTTCCTCAGCTAAACTGGGAAAGAGGAAAATGCAAATGAAGAGTTGGGCAAGTCCATTTACCATTAATAGAACCTTTTTTTCTTCTTCCCTGGCACACAAGGAGGCTACTGGGGCTTCTCTTATTCTCTGATGTGTGTGTGTGTGTTTGTGTGTGTGTGTGTGTGTTTGTGTGTTTGTGTGTGTGTGTGTGTGTGTGTGTGTGCGCGTGCTTCCAATTGATACAGGATGTGATTTCACATTCTTTTAAGTCAGACATAAAAGACAGTTCCTCTATGGATGTTTCAGAGTCATACAACACTTTTTGGGAATGCTTCACACACTCTAACTGACCTATTCACCTAAAAACCATACCCAAATCATCCGAGGGTCACACTAATGACTTAACATAGGGATGGTAAAGACAGCCAGAGAATCAGATAGCCTTGGAAGGCTTTACGTAGAAATACTTACACTCTTAAATCATTAAGTATATAAATTCAATAAAGTATAAATTAAAATATTAACTTCAGACAGATTGAAAAAGAGGGCCTACACAATATCTGCCTATCTAACAGCACTGGAGCAGAATTTGGGTTTGGTTGAATGTGCTGACTCTGGTAAAATGCCTATTTTTGATAGAAGACAATGAGACCAAGAGTTCAAAGCAATTTGGGGAGTTGGAGCTCAGAATTAAGCATAGGAATAATGGAACTCGAAGCTGGAGAAATGGATGGATCAGTGGTTCTGAGCACTGACTCTTCTTCCAGAGAACCCAGGTTCTATTCCCAGCACACGACATCTCACAACAGTATGTAACTCCGGTTATAGGGATCTAATGCCCTCTTCTGGATGCTGTGGTTATTAGGCATGCAAATGGTACTACATACACACATGCATGTAGGCAACACATACACACACACAAATAAGATTTAAAAATAGAAAAGAATAACAAAATTATTTTAGAACATGAAACTGTCAAAAACTAATCTAGAAAACAATCAGTGATCTCTTTTGTTTCTTTTTAAAAAAAAGTCTAAGTAAAAACTGGTTTTTGAGTAGTGTTGTGTGGAGCTTAAGGGCAGAATGCCTTTCTGGCACGCAAGAGACTCTGGGTTTGAATTCTAATACTGTGGAAACTAGGTCCTCTGTTTTGTTTATTTTGAAACAGGTATACCAGGCTGGCCTTGAACTCATAAAGTTCCTGAGTGCTGGGATGATAGGCTGGCACTGCCACGCCTGGTGCAGTTGTCTTCATGTTCATAATTGGGAAACAATGGGGTATTAACATATAATAGTATTTTTAAAGCTTCAAAAAGAATGTTGAGACATGTCTACACATTGTTTGGGATAGAGACAGCGTTCTTCTGCCTGGTTATAATGTATAGAAAATTGAGCTCACCTCATTCCCTTGGGTGATTTTTTCCCCTTATTTTTAAAAACCTGAACTTCCCCCCTTCACTCACATTTCCAGGTTTCATTTCATTTTCTTTTGAGCGACAGGAGAGGTGCTGATAAAAGTCAGAGTCAGACTATTGACATGTTACGTCAACATGGTGATACAATAGCACAGGAGAAAGACCTGTGTTCCTCTTGGCTTCAAAGTCCTTTTCTGCTAGGCCAGATTTAGATACACTGTTTACACCCAGCTTCCACCCTACAGGGCTCAAACTCTTGGCCAATTCTTTCTGACTGGTTATCACTTAATCCTTACAACAACACCTTGAAGGCAGGTGTCACTTCCAGCTTACGGCTTATGGAAGAAAAAGCGAAGGAAAGGCAAGTAACCTGCAAGGCCACTCTGCCACAGGGTGGAGGACTAGAACTGGAACCTATTTGCAGTATCTCTGTTGCACCCTTTCTGCCCACGATTCAGTCCTTCCCATGTATAGTAGTACAATGAGGATGGACAAATTCTGTTGCTCGAACACTCATGAGAATGCCTAAAATGCACGTTTGGAATTTCGCCCAACTGTCTACCTAGCTTTCCATCAGCCTCTAAAGAAGGAACCTTCCCTCCAGTATTCAATCCATGCTTCCATCCGTGAGTCTCCTCTCCTTCCCATTCTGCATATGTGGACTCTTGTGTCAAGTCTTTTCTTCCCATCAGGCATTGTAGTACACTCTGATGAATCTCCATCTTTAAGCAGTTTTGTGCACAGGGAAGTGACAACAAATATCACAATCATGTGGGAATCTTAGAAATGGGGCTTATGAGATGTTACAAGAATGCAGATGTAGAAAGAGTTCATAACTTGTCTGGGGATACATTTCTTCTAAAATTCTCCCTAGGCAGCCCAGTTTGGTTTTGAACTTTTTGCTTCAGTTTCCTGAATGCTGGGATTAAAAACTCACACCATTAAACTTGGTAGGATGATTTTAAAATATTCTAGTATATGTATATATATGTATATATATGTAATTTATGCATTATTACATTGATATATTATCTATAATGTATGGATTTTATTACATTTATGTGTGTATGCTCAAGTTCATGTATGAAGATCATAGGATAACTGGTGGGAATTGTTTCTCTCCTTTTAACACATTGTCCCAGGGATCTCAGGTTTGGCAGCAGACACCCATACCTGCTGAGCCATCTCCCTGGCCCTGAGGATTATTGGAGCTCTCAGACCTTTAGATCAGTGGAGAGAAACCTGAAGCTGTATAGCAAATTTTCTCAGAGAGGTTTGTGGCTCAGGGAGTAGAGGCATCTTGGGACATCACTCGGGCATTTTAATGATTTTGATGTTTGAGTGGAGCGGGAGTTGTTAGGACTTAGAAAGGGAAGAACACAGTCCAAGCAAAAGAAACCACAAGGGGAAAAGTACACAGAAATAGTTTGCTTGGACTCCAAATACATAAGGCAAAGAGTTAAGGTCCAGAAGAAGAAAGCAATAGTGTTCAAGACCAAGCAAGAATGGTGAGGATACTAAAAACATTCTCACAAGCATTACTAGAGCTCATTGTAAAGTTTATTTTTCTAATGCCAATAGACAAATGTCAGTTCTTTCTGTTCCTTTCCAGAAGTTTCTAGAAGATTCTATTTTAGGATAAATTTGCATTCTGCAGTTGAGCTCAGGGCTTGTTTCTGGGTGATAATGTGCTCTGAATTCCAAGCGTGGCTTTCAGAACTTCCGAGGAGCAGGGAGCCTGTGAACCTGCATGGTGGCAGGGCTGGTTGGTGCCCTAATTGCAGATCACCAAACACTTGGTGTTCCAACAGGGGGCTGTGAGTACAGAGAGGGGCTTGAAGGGAGAGGCACAGGCCACAGTGAAAACCTGCTCATTCTATTGGTGAGAAAAGAGGCAGGAGGTTGTGGATTACACTTGAGGTAACAGCAGTTGAAGAAGCCATTTTCTATGTATCACTATGGAAGTCTCTGGCATATTGCCCTAATGTCTATGGCATATTGCCATATAAGTATATGACATATTGCCCATACTTCTACAGTTGCAGAACTAAACAGGAGGATTAACTAGGTTAGTTAGATCAAGACACAGGACTGGGATTGTGGTTTAGTTGGTAGAGTGTGTGTGCGCCTTATACACAAATCCCTAGGTTCAGTCCCCAGCACTGCACAATCTGAATCTGAAGACCTATAATCCCAGCACTCTGGAGATGGTGGTGGGTATCAGAAGTTCAAGCTCATTCACAACTACATAGTTAATTAGAGGCTAGCCTAGGCTACAAGAGATCCTGCTTCAAAACATAAAACAAGCCAAATTAACTTGTGTGCATAATCATCTCTCCACAGGGAGTGAATCTGCAATTCCTGTTCCTCTAGATTTTAAAGCACCTTTGCCAGTGACTTTAGGTAGGTCAGGGATAGTTGTCCCATGCCTGATAGTCTTCCTTTCAGTCCACATTGAGCAATACATCTTTCGCATCTTCCAGTACAAATCCCAATGTGTTTGCTTCCTTCTCTAAAATAAAACCTCTGTCTCTGGGGCATTGAGAGGGCATAGTCCCATGACACAGATTCCAGTCAAATTCTGGCATTCAAATAAACCTTCCCTTCTTCAAGAGCCAAAGCAACCAGTCAAGAGCAAGCAGTCTTTGGGCACTGAGCTGAGAACGTTACCTGCCAAATGGGCTGCTCTGGGCCTATTGTTTCTGAGACCAGGGGAAACATAAGGAACAGAGGGGGTTTGTGTCATTGAGATGCCTTTGATGAACACATCTGCCCCAAGCTGAAAAGGAAAATGGGCCAGGCCACTTTGCCCTCTCAGCTTTCCTCAGGGTTTCTGAACGTTCTCACAGGGCAGGACTCATACAACAGAATTGTTATTTGGTTCAAATCATAACCATGGCACCACATACCTCCCCCACCATTTCTCTGACCAGTCCCTTTAAATTACCCATCCCCACCCATTCCTGACTTCTACTGCACCAAAGAAGGTGGAAACCCACTCAAGCAGAGGCTTGCTAACCTCATGTCTCTCAAGTGACGTGTCTTCCAGAGTTCCAGCCCACCACTGCATTTTCAATCCAGAAGTTTTCATTGAGCAGACACCATACCAAACACTGGCCGCCATTGCTCAGAGGCAGTGAATGGAGAGATAGTTCTAGAGTCAAAATGGTGCATACGAAATCTCAGCAACTATGCATCCTGGAGCCTGGCTTTCAGAGCTTTGTGCTTTTCTATTTCCTTTTAATTTTCTTCCATGGCGCCACACACACACACACACACACACACACACACACACACACACACACACACACACTGAACATAATTCATATACACACATGTACTGTGACCATATGTATATATTTCACACTCTTCAAAATATTGTTCTCACAGAGAATACCCAGTTAACCAGAAAGCTGAGAAAGATGCTTTTTCAGTGACCTATCAGACAGTAAATGGTTACTCTGCAGGCTCCAGGTCCCCAGAGGCTTGTAATAGGAAGTTCAGAGTCCCGGCCTTCATTCTTAGCATGTGTGGAAATCTTTTAAAATGATTTTGTAGATAAACGGAGGGTGGAAAAGCTTTGGAGTTTTACAGTAAAAACTTTTCTTGGCTTATAAAACCCTTTTTTTTCAGAGCCCTAGAGAAAAATGAATATCTGCATAATTAAATCAATGTATGGTATATCATAAATTTCAAGTTGCAAAAGAACGAAAAATCCTGGCAACACAGTTCTGAGACGGAGGCTGCCCCGGCTCCTTGGAACTTTGCTCAGTTTCTTACAGAAAGTTCCCCTCCCCATTGTTTCTCGTGTCTAACAGTGAGAAGGACACCAACCAAAATGAAACAATACAAACCAAAAATCTTAGAATTTGAAAATCCATAGCCTACGTACCCCAAAATCTTGGTCTTCCATGAAGGGAGCCGCGCGTGGTCTAGCAGCGAGCCATACGTTCAAATGATCCTGGACTTCCTCTCTGACTCACGAATCCACAGCTCTGATGTAAGGCTCTTAGTGGGAAGCTGTTTTCAATTCAGGGCAGATGTGGGACACTCATGTAGCCCTGTGAGATTATGAACTTTAAAACAAATCGCCTGGAGGATGATAAGTCCAGAGGCGACATCTGCTTCCTGAGGCCTTGCTGGGGCTCCTTCCAAACACTTAACGTATGACACTGTGACAGGAAAGCAAGTCTGGCGTATTAGGTTCTCAGCCTGTAAATAGAAGGCTGCAAGCACGCCTTAGAAACAAGCCTGCACATACATTTTAGAGTGCTTAACCAGACCTTTGATGCATCAGGAGCGGACATCAGGGATCGAACGCTCCTCCCTCCTGGGCCTCCAAGACTCATTATACCGTTTGGCTCATTTGTGTTTAGTTTTTCCAAAAACTGAAATCGAATTGTTCTGGTTGTCTTTTCTTGGCTCATGACAGAGAAGGGGAGGTCTAGTCTAAGACTTCCACAGAGAAACATCTAGAAAGCCATTTAACATGGCAAGTTTAATGTTCTAGAATTAATGCCCACAGGACGAAAACTGTTTCTATCTAAGCACCCCCCTATCCCAACACCCCCCCATCCAGAGACTGCTTTATAGGGTTGGCCCATCCTCCAGGTTTAACTCCACCCACACAAACTATATTTGGGGTTTAATATAACTTCATTCAGTTTAATAACACTAAAAAGAAAGGTTATAAAAACATTAATTTTTTTGTTTGTTTTTTTGGTTTTTCGAGACAGGGTTTCTCTGTATAGCCTTGGCTATCCTGGAACTTACTTTGTAGACCAGGCTGGCCTCGAACTCAGAAATTCACCTGCCTCTGCCTCCCAAGTGCTGGGATTAAAGGCGTGTGCTACCACCGCCCGACTAAAAAACATTAATTTTTGAAGACATCTCAAAGGGAAATTTTTAGTACATTTTTTTTTTGTAAAAAGCAAAAATAAAAACAAAACAGGACTGGAGAGATGGCTCAGTGGTTAAGAGCACTGACTGCTTTTCTGAAGGTCCTGAGTTCAATTCCTAGTAACCACATGGTAGCTCACAACCATCCATAATGAGATCTGATGCCCTCTTCTGGTAGGTCCGAAGACAACTACAGTGTACTTAGATATAATAATAAATAAATCTTTAGACCGGAGTGAGCAGGGCTGACCAGAGCTAGCAGGCGAGGTCCGAAATTCAAATTCCCAGCAACCACATGATGGCTCACAACCATCAGTACGGCTACAGTGTACTCATATACATTAAATAAATAAATAAACAAAAACCAAAACAAAATACAAGTTTCATAGAGTGCTTGCTTGAAAGTTGGTGTGTATTGTGTTTCGTTCACACAGAGAAGTCTATGTGTGAGTCACATCAGTGAAGAAAGAGAAGCCAGTTGCATTAACGTGTATATTTTAAAAAGTGTACTCTAGAGTGTACTCAGTGGCGCTCGCCACACAAGCCTAACAGATATCCTGAGTTTCATCCCTGGGATACAGGGTGGCGTGACGGCGTCTACTCATGAAAGTTGTCCTTTAGCTGCTACATGAGCACTGGCATGCACACACATGTACAGTCATGCACTAGTGCTAATATATAAATAGAAATAATTTTGTCCCTTCGTATGACAAATGCGACATGATGGAGCTAGGTACTATGAGTCACCAAAGACCCTTGGAGCTGTGAGTTCTGTCTTCAAGGGGAAAGATCTGAACTGTCCATTAAACATCTCTTAGGGATGTGTTAAATCATCTCCAGGCAGTATTGATTGCTTTTTATTTCATTCTTGTTTATTTGTTTGATTATTATTATTACTATTTATTTTTTATATTAAAGGCTCTTGGGCCTGTTCACTGGTCCCAAGGATTGAGTCCAGGGGAGTCACCATGGGGGGAGAGGGAGGAGAAAGAGAGAAAGGGTGCATGAGCAGAGGAAAGAGAAGAGAGATGAGAGAAAGATAGAGAGCTTATTATTCTTTTGACAAGGTCTCATATAGCCCAAGTTAGTCTTGAACTTGCTATGTAGCTGAAGATGGCCTTGAACTCCTGATCTTTCTGTCTCTACGTCTTTAGTGCTGGGCATGTGCCCCTATTTCTGGGTTATAAAGCACCAGTATCGGGATACCGAGGCTTCTGATAGGACAGAAAGGGTTGTCTCCCTACATCTCTCTTTAAAGGAATGGACCTGGATAAACCAACACCAGAGTCAGTTTGTCTATTTGTATAGAGACCAAATTCAATAAATGATTTCTAAAGCAAAGTTCACATACAGTGATGGCATATTAGCTAAGCCCTAGTGGGTTGGAGAGTGGGGGCCTTCTCTCCTGGTTTTCGAAAGCATCACTAACTACCACTCCTCTAACATTTCAGGGCCACCTCCCACCTTGGAGTTTGAATTTATAACAAAAGCTGAGAGGCAAAATTTCGCTAAAAAGCGGGACCTAATATATAAGAAAACTTAAGACTTCACAAGCACTAGGAGCCTAGATTGTCGTCGGGTGGATAGGATATAAGAGAAACTATTCCCAAAGGTGTAATTTCTAAATTCTGTCCTTGGTCACAGGCATCAACAATATATTTAATAAGTAATTAGGATTGGTTTAACCAAAAAAGAAAATATTTTTTGCATGGAAGTGTCTGGGAGGTTGTGGTAATCAAAGTGGGTGATATTAATACATGCTGGTAACATGGAAGGCAGAGTGTTTGGGAAGGACCCTGGGTTATGAATCAGGGAGTCTAACTGCTTGTTAGCTCTAGGGTAGATCTAGCTGACTGTATAACCCTGTCCCTGGCACTTCCCTGCTGTTCTGGTTTGCTTGCTGTTGCTGTGATAAAAACACTGACCAAAAGTGACTTGGGTGTGTGTATGTGCTATTTCGACTTACAGGTTATAGTCCATTATTGAGGGCAGCCAGGGCAGGTGCTCAAAGAGGAACCTGGAGTGGGAAACTGAGGCAGAAACTGTGGAGGAACATAAAGAAGAGCTGCTTGCTGGTTCGCTTTCTCTGCTGTCTGCTCAGCTACATTTTCCAGGCAGCTCAGGCCTTCTTGCCTAGATCACACAACCCATAGAGGGCTGGGTACTCCTGCATCATTTATTAATTAAGAAAATGCCTCATGGACACGCCCACAAGCCAATCTGCAGGCTATTCCCCCACTTGAGGTCCCCTCTTCCCAGACGATTCTCGTGAGTGCCAAGTGGGTAAAAACTACCCAGCATAACTGATTTCTGCCTTTTTTCCTGGCCTATTATACAAAGGAGTGCTGGTCTGTTAGATCTTCCCCTAACAGCCAGGAGAAGAACTCTGTGGCCTGAGATGTCCTGTTTGGTTTTGAACTTGGGTCTTAGGAGCATAGTGAGTTATGCTCATAAAAGCAGCGTCTGCCAGTATACAGTGCTTAGTGGTTCCGAGTCTTCATCAAGCAAAGATTCCCCAACACTCCCTTGAGATGCTCTTTTTTTTTTCACAGCCAAAAGAGACATCCGCTCACCATTATGAAGGAGCTTACATACTTCAGGAGCATCCTGTTAGGACTAGTGCTACGCTTAGGATTTTCTTTCCATGCACCTACTTTCATTTCTTGGTTTGATACTAATCGATACTAATGGTGCCCTTATGAAAAAGGAAAAACTTGGTCACAGAGACACACCTGCAATGAGAACACTGTGCAGGAAGAGAGACACTGGCAAGTCAAAGCCTGAACTGATCCTCCCCTCTCGGTTCTCAGAGGGAACCATCCCTTGGTCATAGACTTCCAGACTCTACAACATTAAGGCGATAAACCATGTGAGCTACCACATCAGTGCTTTGCTCTGGCAACCCTGCTTAGCAAGTGCAACTAGCGTCTTCCAAAACCTGAGTTTTCCACTGCATCTTGTATCCCACTCTGTCCAGATTTTCACCACACACAAATCAGGCCTGAGGATGGTGGGATGGAAGAAATGAACTCCATGGATGGGCTGACCAAGGGAATTCTTCAGTAGGCATTCATTTATTTAGTTATTTAGCTTTTCTTTTTAAGTTAAAATTACATTTACTTATGTGTATGTGTGTACGTGTGTACATACATGGCCTTTGGAGATCAGTGGGGAACTGAGAGAATAGTTTCTATTACTATGGAACTTCCAGGGGTCGACAATAAGTTATCAGAGTCAGGCATAGCGTTTATATGCCTTTATTCTCAGCATCCAGGAGGCAGAGGGAGCTCAGCGAGGAAGCAGAGAGAGGTGGATCTCTTTAAGTTTGAGACCAGTCTGGCCTATATATCTAGTTCCAGGCCAGCCAGGACTACACAGTGAGACTTTATCTCAGAACACACACACACACACACACACACACACACACACACACGCACACACACACACATCAGGTACCTTAGCAGTGGAGCTATCTCACTCGTTCTAGTTACTTAGTTTTATGTGATCAAAAAAGTCCACATGCATGTGTGGAACTTTCATAACAAAGTCCATAATTTTATATATAACTAACGTTAATTAAAAAGTTACTGACATTTCTCTTGTCTTCCACTTCTCGTGCAAAGTCGAGACTGAAATGATCCAATAAAGCACAACAAAAAAAATCTCCACAAAGAAAGAGACTAGATGAGGAGAGAACACACAACAGGAACTCTTCTGACTCTGTCCATGTTCAAGGTGCGATTTGCTTTGGTTCACAAGAGACAGGGCTTCTCAGCTCTATAATCTACGAAGCACGCAGCACACAGCTCCGGGAATCTGATACACCCTCTTAAATACTTTTCTCCAAATATAAACAAAGGCAGCAACATGTTCTTTCACATCACAAAGAAGTAGGCCATATTGATTTTCCCTTTACAACACCTTTTTCTAAATAAAGGGCCATTGTAGACACAGCTCAGTAGGGGAGCTGGTACCTCAAATGGATGAGGCCTTGTATTTGATTTCTAGCACAGAAACAATGGAAAGAAAAGTAACAGGTACTGAGGCAGGGGGATGGCAGACCTACATTAACACAAGGACTTAGTACACAGAGCGAGTTGTTGTAGTTTCCAAAGATAAAATGCAGAGTGAATCCAAATGCAGAATCTGGCAAAGTTCCAAAGAGAGTAACCTGTATAAAGCCATCAGGAAGCACACACAAATTCCCCAACTTTTAGATTTATTAAAGTCCATCTCCAGCGTCTTTCTTCTTAAAGAGCACAGAGGAAACCGGTCTGTAAATACTGACAATGTTTACAACTCAAAACCTGAACCAAGTAAGACAGGCTCCTAACACGGCAGGAAATGGGAGGGAGGGAAACCTGAAGGTTAACTACACAGGTCAGGCAGGTGGATTTGGGCCCATAGGGAATCGGATTCCTGGAAGCAACTTTTCAAAGACTGCATCCAAATGTCCAGGAACTCAGAGATCAATGGTTCTTATGGAATTTGACGCCCCGGTAGTGAGGTCATTTGGAGATGACAGGTGTGGGTGGGGCAGAGTTGAGTCTAGCCTCGCAACCTGGAACTCAGCAGCTGTTTAACTTTTTTTTTCTCCACATATTTACCATTTGATCGTGACCCGGCAGCTTGTCTGTACATAATTCACACTAAACCTCATCTGCCTAAGTTTCTCACTAGCACTAAAAGTAATTCTGAAAGCTTTATAGAGCCCTGTCGTATATCCTTTGTGGAGGAAGAAGAGTAAAATTTAGTTACTGCTGCTTCGTGTGCAGGTCAGTTTCCACCGTACACACTTGGAAAAGCCCAGCGTGCTATTTTATTTCACAATTCAGACACATCTTCTCAAAGGAAAGGATTCTCTCAGCGCATTTCATGCCGATCCAATGTGTTTTTTCCCGAAGAAAGGATTTCACAATGTTGAAAAACCCTTGGCATCAATCAAGATGTCCCGACCTTGAAAGCGGCTGGCCTCGATTCTTCCACGGAGAGAAACAGCGAAGTGTTGTGTCACTCGCTGTTCACGCGGTTGCTCAGCACACACGGGCTGCTGTTCTTGGGTTTCATAGGGTTTCATGTGGGTCTGGTGTGATTCAGGTGTGAAGGCTGCATGCAGTATCCCCACCAACTCTCCAGGGATGGTTTAATGCCTTGCTTCTTGGCACTGACTGCTGATAGCCAACTAAGGATGCTGTAGAAATTGCTGTCTCCTACCTTTGCTCCCTTGGAAAGCTCACTAGATGGTACAGTGGGACTCAAAGGTTCCTCATCATTGGGCAAGTTTGGGACATCTTATTCCATGGCTTTTCAGTTTTTTATTCATATTTTTATTTCTTTTACCATTATTAATTTTTGAAATTATAATATAATTATAACATAATTCCTCCCTCCAAACCCTCCCACATATCCCTCCTTGCTCTCTTTCATTTTTATGACCTCCCTTTTCATTGCTATTGTATGCATATCTGTATTTATGCATACATATGTGTTCCTAAATATAGCTGGCTCAGTTATCAGGTTAATTGTACATACTTTTCAGGTTTGACGGTTTGCTAGTGGATAACCAATTCCCAGTCCCAATGGCCAGACCAACAAAACACTCCCTGACACTGCCTAAGGCTCAAGGAACATTGTGTAAAATGGGGTGGAAAGACTGTAAAAGCCAAAAAGTCAGGGAGAAGCCCAGTAGCACCACAAGCTATACTCGTAAAGTCTTGCCAACATGACTGTTCAAACACAAGTTAAGCAAGGATGACAATAATGACTGTGCCAAAATGGACACGGAAAGGCCCAGGAGACCTCAACCCTACACGGAGAACTGAAAAAAATGTGGAGAGTGGGAGAAATGGACTTACTTTTTATTTTTTATTTTTTGAGGCAATGTCTCACAGTCTCACTAGATAAACTAGGTTGGTCTAGAATTCACTATGTAACTCAGCTGCTCTCAAATTCACAATCCTCTTGCCTTGGCCTTCTGGATTCTGGGATCATAGGTATGAACTAGCATTTCTGACTAATTCCCTAACTCTTAATATTGGCTAGACATAAGGACTTAAAAAAATAGTACTGAGGGGTCTGTAGGGTTGGTTCAATGGTTAAGAGCCCTGCCTCTCAAGCAGGATGATCTGAATTAGAACCCTAGAACCCCATTGGGAAGCTCACAATTGCCTGTCCAAAGAATTCATGAACATCAGCACACACGTGTGCTTGTACACTCACATAGACATGCCCATACACATGCATAAAATAGATCTTCAATAACTAGTACTGCAAAGACACTAGCTTAGTCTAGGGCATGGTCTTGGGCATCAGGAGGTTTTTACTTTCTCAAGTGATTTTTATGTACAGCTAGGCTAAGAACCATGATTTATTTGAAGCAACATCCAATTGACAGATGGAAGGTCAGTTTATAAAGAGAATGATAAAGGATAAAGACCCTGATCTCTTTTGAGTCTTGACAACCTGCCTGCTGATGGGCATGTAAAGTTTATTTGTTTAGTTGAGACAGGGTCTCACTGTGTAGCCCTGTTCTTTGCTTAGAACTAGCTATGTAGACCAGGCTAGCTTGGAACTCATAGAGAGCCACCTGCCTCTGTGTTGTTCTTTTCTAGAGTAACAAAATAAAGCCTAGACCAGTTAAGTTACTTGCTTGGCTGTCTTGTGCTAAGCAGAACCATTCAAGTCAGTACTCATGCTTCCCTCTGCTCATTTGCTTATTTCTGGCTTTTTGCCCGTTCAATATTCCTTTAAAAGACAATCCATCCATCCATCCATCCATCCATCCATCCATCCATCCAACCATCCATCCATAAATGCCTTGTGTGGTGCATCTTTTTAACATCAGAATCACAATTAGAAACAATACTAGCAACATCTAGCAGTAGGTGCTCTATGTGTTTCAGTTTAACGATCTTGAGCAGGCTAGATTCAAGTCAGCCTAGTACTGGCCTTGGATACACTAAGGAACTGGGCGCTGTCCCCATAAACTAATTAAAAAACCAAACCAAACCAAACAATAGCAGCATCAAGGCATGGTCACAGGAGCCTCTGGCATAGCCTGAGGCATCTGGTTTTCTAGTACCTCCTGAACAGTGAATTTACTTTTTGTTATATCAGCATTGAGGGCTCGAAGTCTATCAAGCAAGAATTTTGGGGGTTCTGGAATTTCAAAAAGTAGGCAGACCATGGAATTTGATATGGTCTCACAACACTTCAAAGAGGATGTAAAAGAACAGAGTCTCTTCCTCCCTCTAATTTCTCACCATGTCACTGGGTATGTGAATCTGTCTTCTTCTGTAATATGGAGGCTGTGTTAAGCTTGAGGAGGAATATTATACTGTTTTGAATATTCCAAGGAAAATAATGACCACTAATAGTTAAGCGTACATGCTCTCCTATGTGCAAAACTCAATCCATCCACAGACGTCACGGAGCATTTCACTTGTGCTAGACACTGGGCATAAAATGGTGGCACGGGTCTTTTTACCATCTTGTAGCCTACGACTTTAATGTGCATGCAGACCAAGAGTGTGAATGAAAGCAGATCACTAAAACAGTAATTGCTAAATGGCATTTTGTTTGTGTTTTGTAGGCAGTGTCTCATGGATCAGGTTGGTACCAAACTTGCTTTGTAGCTGAAGATGGCCTGGAACTTCCAATCCTCTGAACTTTATCCCTTGAGTGTTGGAATCATTGAGTGCGCTATCATTCCTGGTTTCCTGAGGTTCTAGAGATCAAATCCAGGACTTCCTGTAGGTTAGATATGCCTTTGACCAACTGAATTCTACTCCTAGGTTCAGTTGGTGTTAAATTTGACACAAAAACTCCTCACAGGGAGTGGAGAGGATGGAAGACAACAGTTACTTTGTGCAGAACAGGTAGGTGGAGGCAACATTTGAAGTACAAGTTGTTCTGGGTATGGAAGGGAAAGCATTGGAGGCAAACAGATTTTAAAATGCAGGGGGGAAAGTTCGGCACAGTGAGATGCTGGGGAAAGTTAAGCATTCTGGGGTACAGAGGGAGGAGGAGACGGCAGGACAGGAGGCCATCGGCCTGGAGCAGTCGGCTTGGCAGCCACCACAGGCAATAGCAAACAGGGTGGATTTTACCTGAAACCTAGTAAGAAACCACTGGGGAATTCTAAACAGAGAAGCAGCATGAACTGTGCCTTAATGCACTTCCTGTGGTGTGTGGAGAAAGTACCAGAGAATACCAAAGACGATAATGAGCTTTCTCTACCCAGATGACACTTCCTGGAAAACAGCTGAAATTATAAAATCTGTATGCATTTTTTTTTTAAAAAGCAATCTTCTGTGAACCCACACTTCCTTCTCCTTCCTTTTTTTTTTAAAGGCACAACAGTTATTCTACATTTAAAATTGGGGCTCAATTTATAGAGCATCTAGTGTTAACCTGCCAAGCTGAGGTCAGGAATACATTTGCCAACTCTGGTGTGTTTGTGGGTCAACACAAAAGATAACAGCATCCTTCTAGACTGTTCCCCTTTTATCAGAGTCAGGTGCTGTGTTGAAAGTCAGAAACCTCCACTCACATTTAACCTCACTAGATCCCAGGTAGAACTCAGGAATTTCTGGCTTCCACAATTTAGACTTGTTGAGATAAGCAAGCCTGAAGATAAGACCAAATGCAGAATTGATTCTCAGACCAGCATTACCTCTCACCATGGGAGAAGGCTGGGCATCCACCATATACATACAGTTAGGTAAGACTGTCCACTTTCCCCTGGGTCAGCCAGAAATGAATGTCCTACTTTTGGACAGTCTGTTTCTATTACCCAGGTAGACCATGAAGTCATAAGGGCCTCAACAATCCTGAGACTCATACACAGATGGAATGTAGCATTTTTTACAGCCCTAAAAGGCAAACTCTCTTTACCCCATGAGAGTTTTCTTTACAGATTTTCATTCAAGATGAAATGCATTTCTATGATTATGTTAGGAACTCCCAAACTGGAGGGAGGAGGTGGTCTGTGGTGGCAACTTGGGCAGACCTTACTGCAGCCACAGTACCAGGCAATGAAAGCTACAGTCATCGGTTTTAATGGAGGCTGTTAATGTCACCTCCATCAGAATGGTCGCCTTGGGCTGACATTCTGAGCCCTGCACAGGTGTTCTTGGCCAACATTGTAATGTGGGCTATTATGCTATCAATGAGGCATAGATGTGCTTTCTGTCTGAACTCAGGGTGGTGTGCCTGCCAAGTGTATAACTGCAGGCCCAGGTCTACAGGCATCAAAATGCTGTTCTAGCTCAGTGGTCCCAAGCACTGCCGTCTGTTGCCCTAGGACAGGAGATTTCAGGGGCTGGGGACATAGCTCAGTTGCTAGAGTGCTTACTTACCATGCATAAAGCTCTGTGTTTGATCCCCGGCCCCACATAAATTGGGTATGATGGCATATGCCTGTTATCTTCACACTTGGTCAGCAGAACTACAGAGGGAAGGGGAAGGAACCAAGGATGCTGACCTCTCAAAAGCTAGACTCCTTTAAGATCAGGAGGCACAGCCTGTCATCTTCTGCTTTTGCTGGGAACACAGTGGTACTTTCTGCATATACAGGGTTTCTCTCGGGCATTTACTAGCTACCAGGTACCCTAGAGGAGCTGACATCTGTCCTGCTAAGAAGTCTATCTCCGGATCCCTGGTAATGATTTTTGCTGCTTCTCGTCTTCTCTTCCACCTACTTCTGAAATGTCTCTCAAAGCTTACTTCTGTCACCTCTCCCAAGGGCCTTGTCTCAGCAACACAGAGCTTCCAGATGTTGAGTGTTGCCCCAAATTTGCTATACTGCCAACTTCTATTCTGCAAAGTGCAAAACATCCATTCACTGAGCATTTTGTTATCAGACTTGGTCTCTGGGCTCTAGTTGATGGTAAGCTCTGTTTCTCTTCTAGATAGTAGCTGTAGGCACTGCTGTTGGCCCCCTGACCTTCCCTGGTACTGCCATCTAGCTGTGGAGCCCTGCTGCTGGGAAGGGCCACTAATGATATAGCATCTTCTTTGTCCCACGGCCTCAATGACCCGACAGGGGTGAGGATGGTGACTCAGGAGGTAGATGGAGCTCTTCTCAGCATGAGAGAGTGATTTAGAACTGATCTTGACCTTGAGACTGACCTTGTCTGGTTGTCTGGGAAAATCTTGGTCCTATACAGGAGCTCAGTGGTAAGAAAGAAGGTCAGTTCCCAGTCATAATACTGCTTTCTCATTGATAAGACAGACAGGCACTGGGAAGTGTGTGTGTGTGTGTGTGTGTGACAGAGAGAGAGAGAGAGAGAGACAGAGACAGAGAGAGAGAGAGACAGAGAGACAGAGACAGAGAGACAAAGAGAGTGAGAGACACACAGAGAGAAACAGACACACAGAGACAGACACACACAGAGAGACAGAGACACAGAAAGTCACAGAGAGAGACAGAGACACACAGAGAGACATAAACACACAGAGAAACAGAGACACACACACAGAGACAGACATACAGAAAGACAGACAGACAGACAGACAGACAGACACACACACACATACACACACAGAGAGAGAGAGAGAGAGATCTAAGAAGTGGGAAAAGGTTTTGCTGGGGATCTGAACAGATCAAATTTGCAGTACTCCTAACAGAGACAAGTCAGGACACAATCTTATGCTTCTCATCTACCCATCACCTGTTAGCCAGTGGAGAAAAGATCGTGAAGACAAATAGATGCTTTCTTCCATTCCTTCTCCTCCCCACCCCTGCCATGCATGACTTCAGTTTTTTTCCCTCCTTTCCTGCCCCTCGTTTGACTGATGGTTTCAGTGGCAGCGTGAAGGGGTGGCACTAACCTTGCTGTCTGCCTCCAGCCCTCCCCAGAGGGATGTGGTTGCTTCTGGGTAGCACTGGCTGTCATTCCTGAAGCCTGCTTGTGAGCCCTGAAGATTTGGGCCAGCAGCTCTGGCCCCTGGTGGCACAGTGGCTGTTCTACATGACTGGGCTCTCTCTGCAATAAATCTCTTGACAAGCAATTTGCTTCCACCACCTGTACCTAGAAGTCCTTTGCTCCATCTGTGAAATGCAGCCGGCTCCCTCTGCTCCCGGGATCTGTCCAACCCAAAGCCCGATTTCCCTTCAAGCTGGCAGGTGCAGGTGCTGCAGCTGGCCTCCTGGCCTGGCCTGGCATCGCCTTCCATCACTATCATGGGAGCCTGCGTGCTAGGGAAACTCCTACTGCTGGGCAGCTTCCAGTGATCCAACATGGCCTGTTTTGAATTTCCATTTAGTGCCTAACATAGTCTGATCATCTGTCCTTTCTCCTAAGTATGTGGGGATGTGTGTAAGTGGGAAAAAAGCAAGCACCCAAACACACTGAAGCCCCAACTGGTATTCATGGAAAATAGATGCCACACTGATATGCCTCTGACTCAGGAAGGGGTGTGTGTGTGTGTGTGTGTGTGTGTGTGTGTGTGTGTGTCCACTTGGTTGGGTGTCATGGCTTCTATTTATAACCCTAGCACTTGGGATTTTGAGACAAAAGGATCATTATACTATGAGGCATGGAAGACATAGTAGATTCCAGGCCAACCCAAACCACACACTAAGACCCTTGCTCAAAAGCCAAAGATGTCAAGCTGTCTGATGCTTTGAGATGGTGTAAGAATCTCAACAAATGTCTCAGCCCAAGGCCAGAATCATTCTTTGCACATTGTGGGGGCCAGAGTCTGTTCCATGAGGGGAACCAGGTCCTAGCCTTCCTTCACTTCTTCTTCACCTTTGACTGTATGATTCACCCACGCCATAAGTAAACTATATTAAGTTAGGTGTGTGCTAGGTTAACGCGGTACAGTGATTTGAAAGCCAGCCCTGGCCCCACATCATGCAATACACGGCAGCAACAGCAATACAATATCACCAATGGAAAGGGCCAGCATGGGCCAAAGGCATGCTTTTGAGGTCTTTAATGGGCAGCTAATGTGTGTGTTGGGCTAGGATGACAAGGGCGGGTGGTATTTTACTCTTTCTTTGAAATAACAAGAAGAGTAAAAGTTGGACTTCCATTGTCTGTACCTCTGAGGTTCATGGGAGTTTAAGGACAGTTTATACCATGGCCATGGGCAAGCCTGCCCCTTTGGAGGATTTTGGCAGAGTCAGACTTATATACATTTTTCTAGTGATAGGTGTTGTTTTGTGTGATTCTATATTCTTCTTCAATGGAGTTGCCTCAGCATGAACATCCCTTTAATCTCTAACCCCAGGGTTTCATAATGATGTTTGGGTACTGTTTAGTCATAACATACACATGATAAAGGTAATGGAGATGAACAGAGAATGGGCAAAATATCAGAAGATTTGCTTGGGGCCATGGCAACCATGAAATGGGCAAACATTTAATTTGAGGTTGAGGTCAACAGGAAAGCTGTTAATCTCCTGTAACAACTTTTACAACATGTGATACAAGCCTTCTTGAGGCACCTCGAGCTGAGCTTGTGGTTAAAAATGCCAGAATTATGGCCATTACGTTAGGTGTTTAACTCACATCGAATTATCTCCTCGAGTAGTAGAACACTGTGAGGTATAGCTAAAAGCTTTCTGTGTTTGATCAGTCACCAAGTTTGTGGCCCAAATGGAAGAAGCCCGCCCATTCTTTGTGTGTGTCCATTTTTGTAGTCCCTTTCTTTTTGGTTAGTAGTTTAGATGACTGGGTAAGATGAGCTCTGGATACCTCAGCCTGATTTGAAGATGTTGTCCAAGTCTGAAATCAAGAAGGGATTGGCTAAACTGTGAAGCCAAGAAAAGACAGACAAGGCCCAAAGGCTCAAGAACAATCTCAAGCCATACTGTTGCTTCTCTTTCCTTTTTCTCCTGACAAGGTCACATGGAGAAATGGATATCACTTTTCTAGCTTTGGGCATATCGTTTAATGTCTGTGCATTTCAATTCCACATATATGAGATGGGTTCAATGAAAACACTCACTCAGGGGCTTATAGTAGAAATATAAGGAGACAACTGAATGTAAATTGCATAGGGTGGAGTTTAGTCCAGAGCAGCTCAGCACACACTAAACTACTATTATTGATACCATGTCAACTCAGGAAAATCAATGCTTTAGTTAGGGTTCTTTAGTTTGATAATTCTGAAAAATGGCTCACTGTAGTGCAAAATGCTGTGTGCGTTCTAATGAGTAGAAAACAGAGAACCAATCATTCATTTATTTAACAAGCATTTTCTATTTGGCAGTGGGTGGGACTGGGAAGGCAGATATAAAACATCTCCTGTCTTCAAGCATTTTGAAGTTCAGGGGGACAGATGTATGAATAAACTATCAAGGATAATGAGACATTTGTGCTCCACGAGACAACATGGAAGACCTAAAAAACCAGAACTTCCAAGAGAAGAATGTGACAAGACTACTTGCCTACTTGAGTCTGATATTAGGATTCTAAAGGGTTGGGAGAGGGACATCAGGGATGTGAGAAATTGGTTCAGACCCTGCTGACTTTTAGTCTCAAGAACTCTTTTCCCTAGGCTAGGATGTCTCTGCTAGGTAGGGACAGGAGTTTAGAAATTCTGAGAAAAATCCATGTGACTCAGGTTCAAGCCAGAGTGACCAGTCCAGATCCTTTAAGCAAGTGTGATAGCAATCGTGGAAAATGTCTAGGATCTGAACTGGGTTCTCTCTTACTCACAGATTCATATAACTCTGGTCCTGGCTCTGGACCAGAGAACTCTGGTTCATATAACTCACAGGTTCATATAACTCTGGTCCTAAGAACTCCATTCTTAGGAGAGGAATAGTGCTGCCCTTAAAGGTCTTGGTGATGATGGTTCTTCTCTTAGATTTTTTTTTTCTTTATTTAACAGCTTTACTGAGACGTACTGCACAGAGCATTTAATTTCCTCATTGAAGATTCAGTGGCTAGGCTGGGAGGACCCACTATTCCTAGACAGAATGGATAGAGAACCTGATGGACAAGCATTTGGACTAACGTTTGGATCCTCAGCACCCACATGAATGTTGGGTGAGAATGGTAGCCCACCTGAAACCCCAGGGTACACAGGGCAGATTCAGGGGTCCCAGGGCAAACTGGCTAGCCAGAAGAATCAGTGGGCCACAGGTTTAGTAAGAGACTTTGCCTCAGTAAATAGAATGGCTTGTATGGTGGAAGACCTGTGATATCAACCTCTATGTGCCTGTGGATTCACATGTATCCATATACACTCAAATATAGAAAATAAAATAAAATATAAAAAAAAGCATACATACAAACATGCACATTACACACACACACACACACACACACACACACACACACATTAAATAAGTCAATTCAGTAGTTCTTAGCATAATCAGAGTTGTGACCCATCATCACAGTCAGTTTCAGAGTATCCTCATCACAACAAGCCACAAGTCCCTTAGCATCTCCTCCAGTCCTCTATGTTTCCAAACATGGCAACTAGAAATCTGCTTTTCGTGTCTACAGGTTTGCTTACTCCGACGGGGTCACATAGGTAGATGCTGCGTTCTGAGACGTGCTGCTCCCCAAGAATAGTTTATAATGCTGAGCTCTAATACGACTGTGCTTGAACATCGGGTTTTAAAAAGTAATTAAACTTATGTGAGGCTCTGGGGCTGGGGATGTAGCTCAGTTGGTTGAGCGTTTGCCTAACATACATGGATATCTTGGTTTGATCCTGATTGCCACATAAAAGCTGGACATCTGGCACATGTCTTCAGCACTTGGGGGGTTAGGAGTGAAGACCCAGAATTCAAAATCATTGGCTATATAGCAAGCTTGGAGTAAACCTGGTATATATGAAGCCCTATTTCAGCACAACAACAACAACAACAAAATGAGGTCCTAAGAATCTAGGAATGGGACACTAGTCTTATTGTCTTTATCAAAAGAGGGTTAGATACCAGGGGATGGTATAATCAGAATAAAGGCTATGTGAGAACACAAGGCAAGGATAGCCATTGTACAAGCCAAGGAGAAAAGCATTAGAAGAGATCAAACACGCTAGAGCAACACCTTCATCTTGGTCTTGTAGATCCAAACAGAAAAGACTGATGTTAATGAAGCTGCCCTGAGATGTTGTGCGAGAGGCCGTTATAGACCAAATGTCTGTGTTCTCGCTCAAATTCACATGTTGAGGCCCTAACCACCGTGGTAGGTACGTTTGAAGATGGGATCTTTAGTAAAGCAATAAAGTTTGAAGGGAGGCTGATAGGGTTGGCACCCTTTCATGGAGAATGATTGGAGAGCATGTGGATTTCCCATAAGATTGCAGAAGAAAGGACAGTAAGAATGTAGCAACCAACAAGAAGATCCCACTATCTTCTAGTCTCCAGAACTATGAGATGTTCATGGGTTAAGTCATCCAGATTGTCATTTTTGGTACAGTTCTAGCAGATCCAATGTGGACTGAGACACTATGGAGTCTGGCTTCTTTCATGTAGTGTGCTCTCTGCAAGGTTTAACCCATGATGTAATACTTATCAGTTTTTATTCCCTCTTTATAACTGACAATCAATCAATCATGACATAGATAGATGCTAGCTTGTTTATCTGTGTACCAGGAAGATAAACATTTCAGTCATAGCTAGCTTTGGCTCTTCATTTAGTCAGGCTAAAAATATTCATGCACAAGGTTTTGTGTAGATACATGCTTCCTTTTGTCTTGGGTATGTGTTTAGGAATGGGATGTTATTCAAAATGACACCCCTATACATTTAGTGTTGGGAACACTATGGGAACATGTGGCTACCTTTGAGAAAGTTCCAGACTCTGAAATGGCTGCTTTATTGTAATTTCCTTTCATACTTTTCAGCAGAGCCTTTCTGTTGCTTTGGTTCTATTAAGGAGTGTGAAGTGTAATTCCCTGTGGTTTGGATTTGCAATTTCCAAGCAGCATTTAGTGACTGTTTGTCTGTCTTCACTGGGCAGATATCTATCCAGACCTTTGTCTATTTTTGATATCCTTTGACCACTAATTCTTTATAAAGTTTTGATATAGGTTCCTTACCAAACATATGCTTTGCAAGCGATTTATCCCATTGTATAAGCTACCTCCTAACGGTGTTCTTTGAAATGCTGAAGTTTTAATCATTATGAAATCTAACAAATGAAATGTGGTTACTGAGCATGGTGGTTTATCCCTGTAATCCCAGAGTTGGAAGGCTGAGACAGGAGGTTCATGAATTCGAGGACAGTCTCAGTTACACAGTAAGAAACTGTCTCTGGAAAACAAGCAAAAATGTTATTTTTGTTGCTGTTGTTACTGCTTAATTTGTGATTTCATTTCAAATCTAGGGAAACATTTACTCATATTCTGCCCCCCTTTTACATCTAGATCTTTGATTACTTTTATAGATCAAAGAAGGTTGATGTCCATTCTTTAGGACATGATATACAGTTGTCCTGGTTGCTCGCTTCCCAATGGTGTCATCTCAGCACTCTAGTTTTATGATCACCAGAATCACATCCAGGGCCTAATGCATGCTAGGCAAGCATTCTACCACTGAGTCAACTGCCCAGCCCTGCTGGGGTAGGCTTGGTGCAAATCAATTGGTCATAAATATAAGAATTCATTTTTGGACTATCTCATTAATCTGCACATTTGTCTTGATAACTATAGCTGTGCAGCAATCTTTGAGACTGCGATGTGAGTACTCTCTAGTCTGAGTCTTTTTTTGATCTCTTTTTTTTTTAAGGCATGGTCTTATGTATACAGTTCTATCTTGAATTCACTATGTAGGTAAGCATGACTTTGAACTCTTGATTCTTCAGTGTCTACTTTCCCCAAATGCTGGGATTGTTATAGTGGTGAGCCACCATGCCTGGTTTATGTGATGCTGAGATCCAACCCAATTTTTACTGTGTACATCTTAGGCAAACAGTCTACCAGCTGAGCTAATTTCCAGTTTTCTCTCTCTCTTTCTCTCTCTCTCTCCACCTTCCTTCCCTCCCCCTCTCTCCATTATGTGTGTGTGTGTGTGTGTGTGTGTGCGCGCGCGCGCGCGCGCGCGCGCGCTCATGTGTTTGTATATGGGGAACAGACACAGCTCATGTGTAGAGGTCAAAGTAACTTTGCGTCCGTCCTTGATTTCTTCCTTGTTCCATAGTCTCTTATTGTTCGCCACTGTGTATATTAGGGTCATTGGCCCCAGAAATTGTGGGAATTCTTCTCTCATCTCATGCCAGGATGATATACATGTTGTTACTATGTCTGGGTTTATATGGCTTCTGAGTAGCTGAACTCCAGTTCTCATGCTTGTGAGGCAAGCTCTATACACACTGAGCCATCTCCCCATGTTTTTTTTTTTTTTTTAACAGACTGTCTTGGCTATTCTGTTTTCTTGATGCTGTCTAGGATTTTGAATCCCCAGACTTTCTTTGTCTGTAGCTTGGAGCATCAGGTTGGACGCCTATGTTCCAGTATTCCCTCATAGGCTCGTGTCCACACATCACTATTAGTATGCCAGAACACACATTTCTAGTCCCGAGAGCTGGATCTCATGAACTCAAGTTACTAATGAGTTCCTTGTGGAGAAAGAGATAGAATTCCAAGCCCGAGGCCCCACTGAACTGGTATTCCAAATAGGATAGACACATTTAATCTGATAATTCTCTTTGATTCCTAAAACTTAATCAGTTTTGATGGACAGCCTGCCACCGAACCTTGTTGTAGTTATTGTTTTAAAATTAATCATACTCTAAAATAAAATTATAAGCAGAAGAAATCACTATAATTGGAATTCACTTGTCATAAGTTATAAAATAATTACCAATCATTTAATGCATCATTTGGAGAGACACTTAGTTTCTCTGTAGAAAGACATTTTTGGATTATTTTGGGGGGGGGCTTGAGAATTCAATTATAGATTTTTTGAGGGGAGAACATCAAGTTCCATTATGGCTAGAGATGCCAGAGATATTTGAGTGGAAAGGGGCACAATTAAGCAAAATGATTATTTATACATAGAAAGAAGAATGCATTTACCTGGATTTATTCTGAAACCAGCTTAGACCTAACACACAGTGTTTCTTTGTGAGTTTCCAGGTGCCCCTTCTCATCCTTCTAAGCATGCTTAAGACTTGCTGCAGATGTTGGCTTTCATCAGCTCGCCTTCCTTCCCACAGCTAGGGAACGTGCCACTTCGGCTATGGAAACCTGGGTTCTGCTAATCATCTGCCCAGATTTTCTTCAGGTTGACCAGCAAGGGGCACTAAAACAGCGTCTCTCCACCACCCTTCCCAGCAATCTCAGAAGTGGTTTCTGCAGGCAAGTAATTGGGCCAGAACCTGGAAACTGTGCACTCTCAGAGTCGGATCAAAAAAACCCGGCTGCAGTCTCTTTGATATTTTTCAAGGGTATTGATATTTTTTTTTAAGAGGAGAAAAAAAAATTCTGATTGGCAGCAAAACAATTCCAAATATAGAACTACTCTTTGCTTGGAAGCTATAATTCTCCCGTCTAGTCAATACTATTAGGAAACCTGGCAGGATCCTGTCATTACTTTTCTGTGAATGACTACATTTTCTTTCCATCCCTGGAACATAATGGGCACGCCACATAACGAGTCCTTAAAAGGATGACCTGCTTGATGTTATAGTGACACGCCATTATTACAGAGCCCCACTGGTTGGTCTTTTTTTTTCCCTCTTTCCTCCCTTTAAAATTTGCCTGCCTATTTATTTCCATCAGCCACTAAAGATGACTCTTTTATTGTCTTAAATAAAGGATGCCATCTATATGCTAGGCACTCGTTAGGAATAACTCCTTGTCATAACGAGGCACGGTGCCCTTCAGAGACTGGTGTGAAATTACTGGGTGAGGGACTTTTCTTGCTTTCTTTCTTTTTTTTTAAATTTTAGTTTTTTTATGTGATTAATCACATCAAAATACTGAAAGATTAAAGTTGATAGAATCTACCCAATGCAGGTTTGTAGCCTCATCACTCAGGAGACAGAGAACTGCAAACTCAAGGCCAGCATAGGATGCATAGAGAGACAATGTCTGAAAAAAGCCAAAAAAGAAAAGAAGGAACACACATAGATACACACAGACTCACACACACACAGACACACACATACACAGACACACAGACATACAAGACACGGACACACACAGACACAGAAACACACACACAGACACACAGACATACACAGACATATACAGACATGGACAGACATACACATATACACAGATCCTCACATACACACACAGACACATCACAGATACACAGACAGACACACAGAGACACACACAGACACACATATAGACACACACAGATGCACACACATACACATACACACACACACACACACACATATATATATATATATAATTTAATAGTCCATCAATATAGGTACAAGCACCCACTATGTTTGTTTGCTTTTTCCCCAGACAGGATTTCTCGGTGTAGCCCCATCTGTCTTGGAACTGTAGGCCAGGATAGCATCAAGCTCAGAGATTTGCCTGCCTCTGTCTTCCAAAAGGCATGCACCATCATGTCCAGCCCACATTTTTGAATTCTAAATAAAAAAAATAGCTTTTGGAAGTGTGGTCCACATAGCAGTATTGACAAAGGCATATAAAGTAAATTAATCCATTTTCATGTTCAATTACAGGTCGATGTGCAATACTTGAGGCCCGTTACACTGATTTTAATACTTCTGTGTGTCATATACATAGGCGCATATGCGTGCTTGCATGTGTGGGGATGCATGCATTTTTTGGGTGTTTGACATGTGTGTACAGAAGCCCGTGGTTAATGTCAGGTGTCTTCTTGGATCCCACTCCATCTTGTTCACTGAAGCAGGGTATATTAATTGAAGTCAGAACTCATCGATGTGCTAGTCCGACTAACAGAGCACTTTGAGGATCGCTGTCTCCACCTTCTAAGGGCTGGGATTGTAGGCAGGCTGCCATGCCCACCTAACATTGTGAGTCTAGGGATCACAACTCTGAGTCTTGTGCTTGTATAGCTGGTGCTTTTCAGCCAAACCATCTCTCCAGCCCTATTACACCGTAAAAGGCAGTTTAAATTTTAGATTATTTTGAACCCCATTTTTGCAGCCTGCGAGAAGACTCTATTAAGACGAATAACAGCCCTTTATCCTTCTCATTATAGACCCTCTCCCCCTGAATGCAATCCCAAATTGTGAGTGACTGATTACTGAAGAACCCTTGAGGATTTATCAGTCGAACGATGGATAGCTCAAGTAGAATTTCTAATATTTTCCTCCCTGCTAGCCAAAAGTAGAAATTGGCAGAGGGAAGATTTTTAGGGGTTCGAGGATGAAAAGACAGAATGAGTGAGAGGTTACATGACACCCTCTAGGTGTTCTGTTTTAGCTACTTAAGACGACCTTTGCGCTTGTATAGGCTAAGATCTTGGGGACGCACCTCTGCAGCAGCCTGAGATTTTTTTCCCTTTCTGATCCAGGAGATAGATTCAGAGACACTTGGTGACAGGCATGGTTAAAGGGCATTGTCCTTGGTGTTCATCTGTTGCTCTGTGAGTGAGCAATTTGCTCATACATTGTGAATAATTTCTCTGTATGGGAAAGATTGAATTCTCTCACTTAGCAAGTGTTCGTGGAATTCAGACATCTATGACATGCACTGCTCTAGACACATGGATTCGTTCTCGGGATGAACAACATTTAGACTGCAGTAATAACAATGGCTATTATCATCTGTGGAGGGCCTCATGTGTACAGGTACTTAAGTTATATTACTGAGTCTCTGCTTGTCTCAGTTTTACTCTTTTGCAAAGAGTTTTATCTCATATAGCTCCCGTGAGGTTTAATGATGTAATGCATGGAACAGTCCTGACACACAAGAGCGTTAGTGCTTATGACAGATAGCTCTGTGATAACCTGGGGCTAAACGCTACCATCACTGCTTTGAGGATGAGTTAACTGAGGGTTCAGGGAGGCAAGAAAACTCAGTCAAGGTCAAATGGAGGGTAAGCTGTGTATTAACATCCTATCTGTATGGCTCTAAAACCTGTGCTTTCCCCTGATACCTTGGTGCCCCTGGAAGCATTCAATGTCCGGCTTGAAGTGACACAGAAAGTTTACACATCAGTAATCTGTGGCATGGAATGCTACTTCCAAGCTCCTCCAGTCCCTCCATTAAGTCCCATGCATGCATATGCACACACACACACACACACACACACACACACACACACACACACACACACACACATGCACACAAGCATACAAGCATTCTCTCTCTCTCACACTCTCCTGTCTATAATTGTTTAATTTACTGTGCATGCTTGTAAGCCGTTTGTCTACTTGCAGAATCTATACCACTAGGCATATATTTACCAAATTCTCTAAACACTGTCCTAGGCCCTGAATACTTTTTGGTAGACAATCAATAAAAATATAAATTCACATCTTTCATATTTGATTCTGCATCCGAAGTAAGCCTTTTGCCGACTTGCATATTTAATCATTCATACATTTATCATTCAGTCCCTTGCTTTCTAGTCGTTGACCCAATATTTACTGAGCAGCAATTCTGTACTAGGTAAATTGCTGAGATTTTATGAAACAAACACTATACTTTCTTAGTATGCAAAGCATTGAATCCTAATAGCATAGCTTATATACATTAGTTTAAAAGGATGGAATACAGCAGAACTGTCGCTTGTCTTCTTTGACAGTCTCTTGTGGTTGCCACTGACGACCAGGAGACAGGCAATTCTATCACTACTTCACAGCTTCAACAAGATGCACACTTTCTCCCAGCATCCTTTGTGCATCTTCCCCTTTGGGAATACACAGCTACACACTCCATGGAGTTCTCTAGTGCCAAATGAATCTCCTTCTGAGACCCACAGGGAAAGCAACCACTTTTCCGAACTGTTCCTTTTTGATTTGAAATGTAGAGACTCTGGAAAATGGACACTTTTCTGAGCGTGCATGAGGATGATTTTGTTGGAAACAACAGTCTATGATCAAAAGTAATAATTGCTGGGGCTGGAGAGATGGCTCAGCCGCAGAGAGCACTGGTTTCTCTTGCAGAGGATCCAGGTTCAGTTGCCAGCATTCATCTCACTGATAGTGCAGCTTGTGCCATTTCTAACTCCAGTTCCAGGGGTTCTAATTCCCTCTTTGGGCCTCTGTGAGCATCTCTTGCTCGTGATATGCAAATATAAACACAGACAAAACACTCATAGCCATAAAATGCAAATAAATACATTTTTAAACAGATATAGTAATTCCTTCTTTAAACAAATGAACAAACAAACAAACTCATATCATGAGTAGCTCTCTGTTCTGTATGTACCTAAACATATGCATGAGAAGTCTGGAGATTTGAGCGCCAGTGATATGAACCATACATACATCTATGCCCCCGAAGGGCTGCAATTCTATTTTTTTGAGAGAGAGAGTCTCATTTATCCCAAGCTTTCTGAAGTTGCTATAGAGTTGTGGGTGATTACAAACTTCTGAACTCCCTGACTCTGACTTCCTAGCACCAGGATTATAGGCATGAGCCCACGGTAGCTCCTAGCTTTACATGCAACTGTAGATTGAACTTTGGGTATGCTATGTGAACAGTCCATCAACTGAACTACAGAGGTCTCACAAGCCAGCTTAGACTTTATCATTCCTCAGACTTGAATTTTTCACCCTTGAAGCGGCCAACCCTGGACACAGCAGCTGGTATCTACCCAGTCAACATGGCTGGGTGGACAACTGTCAAATATATCTGCATTAAGTGTTGGGGTAGACCAACCCTGACAGTGCCCAAGTCCACTAGAGAAGGTGTTCTTACATAAAGCTTTGGCTGGTGCTGTCATGGTATCAGGTCTGGCCACTGTAGGAGAAGGATGCTTGTATCTTAGCCCAATATAATTAGATCCCCAAGGTCTTTCATTAAACAGCATTTTTTTTTTCTATTTTGTGCTCATCAAGTAGTCTTGTGATGATAGCATTGACTGCTGAGGCTTGGTACTTAAGAGTCATATCTTTGGATGATTCTATTTCTGACAATGAATTAATAATTTAACTTTGTATAAGTTATTGTGATTGCCTGGCCAATGGGAGACTGCTTCTGAGAGACCATTCGTACTGAGGCTCCAACTCTGTGAGACTACACTGAAGTCCACAGCAAACGGACCAAAGTAAACCTTATGTCTCCAGGGACAAGACACTCTTTGGCTATCTTCCTCATATTCTGCAAGACTTTTCACCATAAATAGGATTTATTTCTATCATTAAATTTTTTTTGATATAGAGTCTTGCTAAATTGCTCAGGTTAGCTTTGAACTCAAAATCCTCTTAATTTTCATCCTCCCTAGTTCTAGAATTACAGGTCTGCCTCACTATATCCAAAAGATTGAAACTGTTTGTCCCCTCAAAGACTGTAAGTTCCTTTCTAGCAGGAGCCACCTGCATTGTGCATGATACTCAGTACAAATGCTTCTGAAAGGAAGGCCTCACTAAATAAATGTTCACAGAATGTATAAATGGAATAATAAAAGCTATGTGGTTCCTTTGGGGTCTAGCAAGAATGTAGCAAGGCAGACTTAAATTTACAAATACATTTTTAAAAGATTTCCATTTATGTTATGTACACAAATGCTTGCCTGCATCTACATACATGCATGGCATGCCCCTGAAGGCCAGAAGAGGGTGCAGGATTCTTTGGAATTGGAAGGAAGGGCAGTTGTAAATCTGCTCTTAATTTGTTAAGGTTGGTCTATGCCAAGTTGTAAGCACATGGATGCTAGGAATTTCACCTGGGTCTTCTGCAAGAGCAACAATTCCTCTTAATCACTGAGCCATCTCCTTAGCTCAAAATCATCTACCTATGTATGTGTGTGTGTGTGTGTGTGTGTGTGTGTATGTATGTATTTACATCATGGAAGTGTGTGCAGCATCTGGAGGCCTCTGTGTGTTCACAGTCATCAGATACATTTCACACCTGACTATGGTTGAGGCAAAGCATTTCCTTCCTTACACTTCTGCCCTCCACTACATATATATAGTATTGTTTGTTTTGTGTCAGGCAGATGATTGGTGGCATGGGAAATCCTTTTTGTATTCACCAGCAGTGATGAGAAACTTCAAGTCAAGGAAAAGCTATTCCTAGGTGAAGACCTTTATTGAGGAATGTGAGAAACAACAGACGGGACCAGACTGGATGTCACTGAAGATCACTTTCAGCAGCAACAGACGTCTCCTTTGTGTGTCTTAGAGAGTCTTTCCAGAGGAAAATTCGCCAACTGAATTACAATGACAGCAATTACAATGAAAAAACTTCTCTTTAGGGAGCTGGGGACCCAACTCTGTTGGCAAAATGTCTGCTTAGCGTGGATACCCTGGATTTTCATCTCCTGCATCACACAAAGCTGGGTGTGTGTGGGGGTGCATGTTTGTAATCTCAGCACTCAAAGCAGAGGCAGCAGGATCAAAAATTTAAGGTTATCCTAGGCTGCATGGTGAACTTGAGGCCAGTCTGGGCTGCGTGAGATCCTATCTCAAAAGTAAAAATAAAAAGACATTTGTTTGGATAAATCTGTCTGTCTATTCTTTTAGTCTTATTTTGATTGAACTTCACACACATACATACACACACACACGAGAGAGAGAGAGAGAGAGAGAGAGAGAGAGAGAGAGAGAGAGAGAGAGAGAGAGAGGAAAAGGTGCTTCAAAGCTTAATTCTTATTTTTTTCAAACTCAAAACCAAAGCAGCACACTCTATCCCATTGTCTTTAATATAGTTTGCTATGTCCATAAAAAAGTCACCTCTAGTTATAAACTGTGCTGGCAGTTCTGTACCTTGTCATACTAAAAAGCCACAGTAGAGACTGCCAAGGATGTTAGTGATGGGATAATAAATTGTGGTAAATTAATAACACATCGAAGTCAGCACTGGCTTCTGTCAGAGCAACACTGGGCCAAGGTAAGAGGAGTCCTAAGCCAAGATCATCTGCGCCCTGTCTTCTGACCATGGTTTAACTGCGGCTTGATGATAAGCGGTGTGTGCACTCTAATGTCAAGACCTGATTTTATTAGCGGCATCTGTAGTTTAGTTGTTATGGGCTGGTTGTTATCTTCTTTACCTCCTCACAGAGCCAAGTTTAGGAGAGGATCAGTCAGGAGCTGTGCTGGGAAAGAGAAGATTTACTGTTGTTTGCTTTCATAAGCGGACAGGAAGTTATCAGGCCGGCAGATTCTAAACGTCTAACCCTCCGGAGTTGTGCATGTTTTCTCTTTACAAGCAGCTGTTTCTCTTGGGAGGGCTCCTGGCAACCAACTGAGCTGAACATGGGGTGCTGGAATTTGGGCTTAAAAGAGGAATGCTGAGAGACACAGCTTGTAACACACACACACACACACACACACACACACACACACACACACACACACACACACCCTGTGAGCAGCTAACTGATGGTCTTTTGCCTTCTGGTCAGGCAAAACCAGAATCCACTCTGTCAAACGGCGTGACCTTTCTCTTATTTTGTTCCCCACCTTCCCAGGGACACATGCTTAGGTGAACCTTGTGGACAGTGGTTCAGCTGTGATCCATCTGTCTTGAGACAGCAGCCACCAGACACAGAACTCCAGAAGGACCATCAGGACCCATTGCAATCCCAGCTTTGTCTGCAATGTGCCCTTTGAGCATCAACCAGTGTGCTCTCTTAAAGACATTGCAGGTGGACAGTGGGTCTTGAACACTGTCTTGCTCATTCTGCATCACAGTAAAGACCTCAAGCAGTCCCTTCACACCTAAGCCCACTTGCCCACCCAACAGTATTATCATAATAACCAGTAAAATAATTTCCTGACATTGCGTTTACCCATCCAGATATAAACACAGTGTTCTGATAGGGTTATCGTGAGAGGCCATGGGAAAAGTCATGCCTTGTGAGTAAAGACAGCTTCCCTGCATGGTAGAAAGTTATTCTCTAGTGTCAAACAGGCATGGAAAACATGCTTTTTGAGGACAAGAACTAGAAAGCAGTGGCTGGTTATGTACGCTTGCAGGCAGTTGGGGATGCTGGACTAGAGCTAGGAAGGGGTGGGGGAGGAGAGGAGCTCTGAGCCAAGAGTGGAGTCCATTGCTGTATGCCACCCTCTGGCCTTTACTTGGACTATCTGCAAGTGTTCCAGCCTTGTCTCAGATCTTTCGGGGAATTCTGAGAATAGTCTTGGGTTAGCAAATGAGGAGATGGCTGGAGCCTCTGAGACTGGTGTGGTTGTCATGGGAGAGGCTTCACGTCTTAGATGAGTAATGAGTCTACGGGTCTCTCATGTGGCCTTGAGGCAAGCCTCCCTGCACAGCCCACTTTGGAGAACTGCATTTGATTTGACTCTGACAATCTGGCTTCCTTCTCTCATTTTAGTCACCTCCACATGCTTCACTGGGACTAGTGGGTGACAAAGCTCAACAATGGCTATCATGATTGCAGAGCTGAAGTTCAGAGCCAGCTCCCAAGCAGGATTCCAACTCTCTCTATCACATCCAATTTCAACTCTCCCATACGATCTGCCAATGGCAACATCCTGTTTCAACAGGGTGGCCAACATATGGGAGTCACACCATTAGTAAGGCTAAAAATAACACCTACCATTGCACACTGGATGCCAACAGACTTAGATTTTTTTTTTTACAGCGTATAGCACCAGCCCATTGCCATTATTTTTTCTTTTTTGGTTTGAGCTGGTCAGTGGGAGGCAAAAAAAAAATTTAAAAAACAGTGTAAAGGTGTAGATGAATGAATAGCATATTAAAGTATCCACAGAAATTTCTACCAAAAGATAGATAGGATAGATAGACAGACAGATAGATGATAGATAGATAGATAGATAGATAGATAGATAGATAGATAGATAGATAGATAGATGATAGATAGATGGGTAGATCAATCTATCTAGATCAGAGTAAAATGCAGTATATGTTTTTCAGTGGTAAACTGATAAACTAGAGGGAGTATTAACCAGCTCCTGAGGCCATCCTTGAACCTGTAAATCATGTTGCCAGTGATAAGAACAGTCTCTGTGAAAATCATAAAAAACAATGGGGCATGAGGAACGAGAGACAGGGACTTGGGGGCAGATGTACCCTCACATTTTATTTGACCCTGAGAAAGACTGAGAACTAGAAATCAGAGTCCTTGTTGTTCGCAGAGAGCTTTTGAAATGGCTTGGGCATGAACATGTTCCCAGGCCAATTCTGTGCTCCCAAAACAGGGAGTCCAAAGACAATCAGACTCTCAGAGACTATGTTGCCAAGAAAAAAAAATAAAACGGAACTCTGCCTTTTTGGCTTCCCCAAAGAGAGCTCCCTCCAGGTTCCCACCACCCTGGAGAAGTCATTCACATATTTTCCCACCCCTTTCTGCCCCCTCTGCATCATAAGGACTTGATTTCAGCTAGTTATTTGCAGAAGAAAAATGGTCTCTTAAAACCGGGCCAAAGACTAGATTTTAGGTAAAACAAAGAAGGCTAATAAAAACACCAGGATGTAAGCTCATACGAGTGCAAACATGTAACACAACTGAAAAGACCAACAGTTAATAAATCCCAAATGCTGAGAGTGAAATAAAATAAGCATGTTTTCTATAATGAGGATGCTTTGGGACATCAACTGAACTTGGTTCTGAGGAGATAGCTCAGCTGACAAAGTGCTTGTCTCTCAAACATGAAGACTGGGGCTTCACTCCCAGAATCCCTGCAAAAAGAGCTTAGAGTGGTAGTGCACACTTGTGATCTAAGTGTGGGAGAGGTAACACGGGGAATCCCTCAGTTGCTGGCTAGTTAGCTTAGTGGCATCAGCAAGCTCCAGGATGAGTTACAGACTCTGTCTCGAAAAATAAGGTGAGCAGTATAATGAGGAACACTACTTGAGATTGACTTCTAGACCACAGACACACAGACACACACACACACACACACACACACACACACACACGCACGCACATGCGCATGTGCACATGCACCTATATAGGCATGCATGCAGCATGTATGCACACATGCACATGCACACACCTGCACATAAATTATATACATAAAACATAATTTTCTCATCAGGCAGTGGTGGTGCACGCCTTTAATCCCAGCACTTGGGAGGCCGAGTTAGGCGGATTTCTAAGTTCAAGGAACAGCCTGCTCTACAGAGTGAGTTCCAAGACAGTCAGGGCTGTCTCTAAGACAGAGAAACCCTGTCTTGAAAAACCAAACAACAACACAAACCAAAACAACAACAACAACAAAAACCCATAGTTCCCAATCCATAAAGAAGAAAGAGAAAGAAAATTATTAGAAGGTTTAATGAAGTAGCCAGTCCA